>JAANSO010003238.1:0-11831 GCA_036507315.1 Lepidocyrtus fimetarius | reverse complement strand
ACCTCAAAGTACGATATGCTCAATTTGCTTGTAGTTATGGATTTTGTGGTTGTGGACGGTATGCTCATTTTTCAAAACATGATTATCTCAGCTGGAATTTTGGATGTTTTTAAAATATTATAATTATTGAGTATAAAGTCAAGACCTGTCTATTTTTAAATCTAATTCTGTTAAAAAGTTAGTTTTTCTTTTAAAATAAGTATAAAAGTATTATTTAAAAGTGAAATTATGGAATTTAGCGCGGATTCAGATTCCGACTCAACCACTTTTTCAGAAGGAGGTCGGTTTTCCGATTTGGAAAGCGACGGAATGCAAGATTCTGATACGAGCGACACCGAAGAAGAAAATATCCCTTCTCTCTCAAACAATTGGAACATGAACTTTGTAGTAAATGTTGAACCATTTACCCCATCTCCAAATTTTGAAGGTGTTCTGGAGGACGTCACTATCAACACTACGCCATTGAAAATATTGCAGAAAATGTTGTCTGATAAGATGTTGGAGTCTATTTGTGCGGAAAGTCTCATCTACGCCAATCAAAAACCGATTCCTAACTACAAAAGAGTGGATGTTCCTGAGCTCTGGAGATTTTTTGCTATCAATTTCGCAATGGGTCTGGATCGAAGAACGGCTATGAAAGACTACTGGAGCAAAAAAAGTCTAGTGAACACTCCTTTTTTTGCAAACACGATGAGCCGAGATCGGTACCTGCAAATTTTAAGGAGTATTCATTTTCATGATAACAATCTCATTTTACCCCAAAACAAAGACAGATTCATAAAGTTAGGGACATTTATGAGTGACTTGCTGGAATCTTTCAAACAACTTGTAAATCCTGGTGAATATCTTTGTTTGGACGAGTCTATGGTGCCATTTAAAGGAAGGCTTTCTATAAAGCAATACAATCCCATGAAAAGATCCCGCTTTGGAGTCAAGCTGTTTATTCTGGCTGATTGTTCATCCAAACTGATTCTAGACGTGTTGCCTTATCAGGGAGCTAATACCCAAATGAAATTTCCTAATTTAATCAGACATCTTGGATTTGGCGGTGCTACAGTGATGAGCTTGCTAGAGCCCTTCTACAATAAGGGTCATAAAATTGTCATTGACAATTGGTTCAACTCTCCCACTTTAGCTACAATGCTCAAAAATAAAAACACGTATGTTCTTGGAACAGTCCAGAAACGTAGGAAAGGGATGCCAAGTGGAGATCGAGTAACCCGAAAATTACAGAAAGGAGGAGTAGAGCTATTTTCAAATGGAGAGATTCTTATTAAACGCTGGAGTGATCGCAGAGACGTGTACATGCTTAATTCCTTCTTGGAACACGGAATGATAGAGTCGAGATGTCAGAATCCCAACAACACTCGTGCAAAACCAAAGTCTGTAATACTTTATAATCTGAAGATGGGGGCGGTTGATGACTCAGATCGCATCATCAGGCCATATCGAGCTACTCGGAAGACATTCAAATGGTACAGAAAAGTTGCGTTTCATCTAATTGATCTTGCAGTGTATAATTCATTTGTAATTTACTGTGGAAAACAAGGAAAGAAACTTCCTTACAAGGAATATTTGGAACTATTAATTGGCGACATCTTACGGGAATTTCCAAAACAACCAGCTTTCAAGAGGAAATCAAGTGGCTTGGTTAGAGATCAAGAAAGATTGACTGGACTTCACCTTCCAAGAAAACTGAATACTCGTTCAAATTGTTCTTATTGTCAAATAGTTCTTGGCAAAAGGTCTCAGACCAAATTTGAATGCATTCAGTGTAAAAAAAGACTATGCATAGAGGAAGGCGAATCTTGTTTTGCCTTGTTTCATACGGAAGTCCGCTTGAAGAAAGCAAGATTGGAAAATCAACCTGCGTCGATGTCTCTAACAAGCACATCTGTGTCTACATCACCGCCTTCAACTCAAAGTCCAAGCCTTCTTGAAAACAATCTAGATTTTGTATTTCCGTAAAATTCAATACTTTATATGTTCATCTACCACTCAAAAATCACTTATCATAGTATGTTATCATCATGTATATTTTTTAAATAAAAGTTCAGGATTTTAAGGTAATTTATATGAGAAATATCCGGGTTTTATGAATATTTTTATTTTCTATCAATAGTAATGAACAACTAATTATTCTTAGCAACAAGCAGTAATTTAGGGTTTGCATTAAAATTAATTATTAAAGCTAAAGAGGTTAATGCATAATTTAGTGTCTTTTCAATAACCAAACCTTGCTTTATATTTCGTTTTTGATTTTTTCACTTGTTTCAATTAAATAATACGAAATTTTAGGAAGAAAGTACTTGGAGATATTTAAATTAAACTTAAGCACATTTTTTATCCTAAATATTTTCAATTCACAATTCACGATTATGTCAAAACTAAAGCACTTGTGCACCTAATATGTATTTACAAAAAAGCGTTTCATTAAAAATTTTTAAAGGCTTGCAAAGTCCTTTTCTACAAGTTTTTTAAAGTTAAGGAAAGTATTTAAAAGTAACTCATTTTACTATCCTAAACTTACGATTAGACAATTTTTCAAATCCAGCTCGTTCTCAATTAATTAAACTGCAATGTTTGCCTGTTGGGCATTGTTTTGATCTAAAAATATATGCGTGTCCTTTGCAGTAAGGCTTTGTTTAAAAAGAACGTAATTACCCACAAAATAATTTTAAATTGTAAATTTCAAAAGTAAACTGTGAAAAGGAAAAGTAGGTACATAAAAAGAGATAAATCCAGGCAAAATATCGAAATCAATAGAAACTTGTAGGCTTACCCTCCAAATTGAGTTTTTACGTAATCGAATCACCAAAGCACAATTTCCTTCGTAGACACCTGAACTAATGCATAGTAAATCCCGCATTAAAGCAGCTTCAGTTTTTCGTCAAGATACCATTCCAAGTAAATTTCTTTCTGCTAGGCTTTCCTGATAGAAATGCAAGATCCCGGTAATCTTCTACTTCCACTTCTGAATGAAACCCAGTCAGTTGTTCTATTTCCAAACGATTTTTTAGAAAAACTGGCGACTGATATGAGCTAGTAAATAAAAAATAAAAAATAACTTTTACCTTATTGCTCTGATTTTATTACTCTAGAGTTTGAAATTATTAATTTTAATTTGGTCTGCCAAAACAGTTTTATAAGTAAAGAACGGACGAAAATACGGTTTGTGAGTTAAAACCTGAGTCCCAACAAAACGGCAGGTTCTGTCAATCATATTATTGCAATAATTTCCCTTTGCCTATGATTGATTTAAATAAAATTTAGGTTTGTATGAAAAAGAGTATTATTGACATTGCTGACCTTAGCAATAAAAACGTATTGTTTTGTAAAATTCTTATAGTGTCCTACAAATATATGATTCGATGATAAAAGCCATTGGAACTTTAAACGAGTGTGATGATTGAGTTGGTCACTCTGAAGTAGGTTCAAATCAATTACAGGAATATATACGGGCTAATAATCGCGAGATGACTCTGCTGAAATGAATGCTTGAAGAAATATTTTCTTTTCAACAAAAGTTATATTAAATAATTTTAACTCCAATATTTTCTTTTCAGTCTAAGATAGAATGATATAAGGAAGGTCAATGTTTCCCTTGGATGTATTCCATATTGGTTAATTCCAGAAAGCAATCTTGGAACATATTTCACCGGATAATTTCTAAAAGATTTCCAAACTTTTATAAACTTTCCTTGTAACATTCTATACTTGACAAAAAAATGTGAATTTGGAATGGGAAATCAGAAAGATAGCCAATTGAGAAAACTAGCAGCTACAGCATTAAATGTCCGTTTTCGTTCTTCTCCCCTCCTTTCATTTCCACGGCTTGTTTATTCAATGTCCGTCAAAAAAAGAAAATGAAGTGCAAAAGAATGTGATGCAATATTCTTGCCGGGTGCTGCGTTTGAGACGGAAATATATAGAGAGACTGGCAAGTAATCCTTTGTCGTCAACCTTTGTTCCCTTTTCAGATATTTTTAAAACAATTTTTATTGTTTTTTTTAAATAGTTCGTTTCAATGCCTTTCTGAGGATTTTCAATAACTCGTATAATTTTAAAGTAAAGGTGCTAGTCGAGTCGTACGTCGCACAGACATGAAAGTAAAAATTATTTTGTTTTACGCATAATCCATTCATCAAAGTTTTATCTGGTTCAAAAAATTTCTGAAAGAATTTTGAGAATATTAAGCAAATTCCTGTTGAAAAAAGCAAAACTGCTTTGTTTAAAATTTATCTTTTACTTTTATATTTTGTTATTTACATTTTGAATGCTGGCAAGAGACCTCTTTGCTTCGTTTCCTTGTTTATACTGGAAACATACTTTTAGCTTAGTTTCCTTCACTTTCTCCGTTAAAAGTCGTAGATCAGAAATAAAATAGAACATAAAGGAAATAGTATAAGACAATAAGTCACAAACTTTATAGAATGAAGGCTTTTTCTCTGAAATGAATATGAGGTGAACTACATTATTGTCCATAGGGTAGTAAACTAGCAACTTTTAATTAGTCTTTGGTACATTTTCCAGGAATGTTGTAAGTAGTACTTACCAAGAAACCAAAAATACACAGAACACTTACTAACTCACAGCGTCATTTCTACTTTCACAATTAGAGCTTCCTTAGCCAGGAAATGTTCAAGTTTTATTGCAAGAGCTAAAATTGAACATGAAATTATTTCCAGTAGGACTTGTACCAGTTTTAAATTTATTCAGGTTTATTTCCAGAAATTTTCAGTAAAATAAACCTTTGTGAGTTGCCAGAAATAGTAAACTTCGTTTTGAAAATTAGTTTAAGCAAATTTAAAATACAAATAGAACAAGCGCCTTGAAATAAATTAGCAACATTTAGTTTGTTAACTCTATTATGTTTGCTGAAGAAAGAATATTCCAAACATTTGTTGAGAACACTGACCGGCTATTCAAAGTGTCCATTCCTCTTTTTTGTTTCTATCTTCTTAAACTGGAGTTATTTTCATTACGTTTCATATGAATGGGAAAATAAACAATGTGAAGTGCTTGAAAAACATGGACATTAGGACAAGAATGTTTTACGGTCATTTATACAACATTGCGTGTCTGTAGCTAAAAGTCTATCTAAATATAAACTTTTGCTGTTAATTACAAAAACAGATAACGGCAAAATAAAACTAGACAAACTTGAAACTTAAAACATTGAAAAAGGATATTTACTCGAAATAATCTCTAACCACTTCACGCTCAAAAAGAAAAATAGCAAAAAAAATAGATTTTTAAGGAAAGATTAAATGAAAAATTGTCCTTATTCGCGAAAACATTTCTTTCCATTGGTACTTTCGGTTTCTGAATGTTTAGCAGAAAAAATGTGACTGACTTATTGAACAAAAAAGAACTTTATAAAACAGGGCATTTTACTTTATAGGATGCTTCTTTAACGTCATTTCAACTCATTCAGAGTTGGATTCATCGATGGGATCAGACAGAACTCCCACTTATCATCATCTTGAAATGCAAGGAGAAAATAAGATTGAAACGTCTGAAGAAAAAATTAGCACTTTCTCCGAGTCAACTGTGTTACAACTTTTGAAAATTCATGCTGAAAGCATTGCTGTTTTTATAATGGTCGATTCATTCAAGAGGTTATTTCAAGGCAACAATGACAATTTTATCCTTTCCGTTTTAAACTTCATTGTCAAAACTGGAGTTTTAAATGCTCATTTACCCAAAAACTACAAAGTTAATGTTGGAAAAGGACATATTTTCTCTATTCCATTTCTTTTAATGCAACATCAAATAATTATGTTGAGTTAATCTTTCTTCAAAAAATGTCTTTAATCCATAAAATGTAGCATTCAGCGTTTAAACTGAGAATGAGATGGAAAATAAAATGATGGAAAACTGATTATGATCTATTTTATAGGAAATTTATAATTTAAAAGTAAAAAGTAATCGACAAACAAATGTGTAATAATGAAGTATTATCATTCTCACAAAAAAGATATAAACATATAAAATTCCTATTACAAATTTTCAGTATTTTATTGTTAAAATTTGCAAATGAAACGGAACAAAAGTATTAAAATTTGAATAAAATTTCAAAATTGTTACTTCACTGTTTAACTTTTCTTATATTTGCACCGAAAACAAGCGGTGCAGTTAAAATTGCCTTAGAAGAGAACTTACGATTATGATTAGCCGGATACCTATGCTATAACCAAATTATAAAACTTGTGGAATTTTTCAAAGGCATCCAAACATTTTTGCAGTTCTAACGAAATTATAAATTTTCTTTTCATACCCCGTCAAGTAAATACAATTAAAAAATATCCGGTGAATAAAAATTTGTTCCACTTTTTCAGTCTCCACGTGTACACTTTTAGTTCAAATTACGAACGAGTTCATCATTATAAACTATCAATTGCTTGTAACTCTCAACTGCTCTACTTATCTTTTTCAGGTCAAAATGATTTTTATTTTTAGAGAAAAGCAAACTGAAGAAATGAAATCTATAAATGATGCGCGCTTTGCTTAAAATATATTCGGACCAGAAGTTCTCCAGAGTAGGGAATTACGACAGGAAATCTCTAAGACTTCAATACGCAGAGAGATATTTAGACCAAAAAAAAAGAGTTGAAATAGCCGGAGATACCGTTTTAAAGAAACGTGGCATTATGGCAGCACAAGAAATTCCACACAAACCAAATGAATTGCGGGAGTAGTTCTTTAGTTCTTAATCTACTTAAATTATTTCCGTCTTCATTTCCTTCAAATGTCCACCCTCCGCACTGCATTCCAATCCTTTTCTTCTTTAAAATCCAAAACCGGAAACATAAGCGTGAAATAAAAGTAAGTGGTTTAAAGTGGAATGTGTGGAGTGGTTTCATTTCAAGAGGGAAAAGCTAATGTGCAATTTATTTTTGGTCTCATGAAGATTAGAGTAATAGCTAGTGTAAATTATAAAACATGACAGATCAAAGTAGCAATTCAACGCTAGAAAAATTTAGGCCAGTTGTTTTATCTTCCGGTTTCTACGTAATGCCTTTTTCAAAGTTAATGTATTACCTAAGAAAAAATTGTAGTTAGCAACAATATTATTTTTAGAATTTACTTCTGACTTTGTTTTAAAAAATTGCGTGCTAAATTTTAAGTCGTTGTTTCCATCCCCTAAAAAAATGTTGAGAAGTCTGGATTCTACAAAGCCATAGATTTAAATCTGCGGCTAACGGAATATAAACAATTATGTAAAGATGTTTCCATGATTAATTTTAACAAGTGAAGGGAACTTTAGTACGCATTGTCCGTGTGAAAAGACTTCTTGTTTCTTTCCATGGCACATATATAACTACAAAAATAAGCTAATATAAAATTAACCACTGGAAAATAAAACATCGTATTTCACTTTTTGCAGAAACTCAAGATAAAATATGATAATTATGTTCCAAGACTATTCTTTCATTTTTATTAGATTGCTTTGCATCTGTACAGCAAAAGAATCAGACGCGCTTCTAACTAAATCTGAACACATTTTACAAATAAAAAAATTGTCTGCAAAAGAATCACCAGAATAGCCTTTTGTACTTTAAAGCTAAATGATTTACAGCGTTAAGATAACAAGTAGAAGTTACAGATAAGCAGAATAGACAATAGCAATTAGCGCATAAAAAACACTAATTTGCATTCAACAGCAATAAAGAGAATTTAATTTTGATAATATTTGTAATTGGAGTTAGCGAGAACTTTAGCATTGTTAAATTAAGAGATATTCATAGAGATTAGAAAAGCTTATTTACATGTATCACTGGACAAACAAACTCAGAACTAAAAATTATCAGATTATCCTCCGCGCGTTTGCCACATAAACATTTAGTTTACAAATCATTTAGTTCCTCAATGCCTTTCACAATTACATTCTTTTAATCTTCATGAGAATTTGGTATTGCAAAAGAGAATAGCATTTTGCTAGCAACTTTCTTTCTCTCAAAATTCTGAAATATCGTGACGGAATATCAGCTCTAGATCAGTTAAATGATAGAAGTTATCTTTAATGTTTGAAAGTTTAAAACTTTAGAAGAATCAAGTTTACCACTGAAAGTACCACCTACAAAGTTGTTTCGTCAAAGAAGGAAAAATGCATTTAAACTTTGTTAATAGGTTACAACGCCGAGGTTTGATATGCTAAGAAATAGACAAATTTCTTTGCCAAGATGTAATTTTCCGATTGTCCTTTTCGTTGTTGAATAAACGATATGTACCACCATAATTTTTCTGGGATAAATTAACCGTCTCTATTTAGCATTTCCACAATTTCCTGTCATCTTTTCTTTTTCCCAACTCTTTAGCGTTATTATTAGGCTTCCAACCAAAAACGCAATCAGCGATATTGCCAATTTTCCGTTTTTTATCTACTTAAATGAATTAACTTCCAGACGAGCCGCTAATTTGTAGTGTAGTTTTTCCAAAATAGCTCGATCGAACCAACGATAAAACCCGTTTTCTACGTAAACTTGAGGTTCCTGATAATTATTATTCGTTGAGTTTTACGAGGTTTTCTTGTCTTCATCTGAAAATGCTTGGAACTGGAAAACCCCTTTCAGAAAATAACCTTGTTGCACCAACTTAACTTTTGTTGCTCATCCTTACTGTTATTGCAGTTTTTATTTAGTTCTATGTTTCTTTCATAACAACAACCAGGAAAATTGTACTTTCTACAGAAGATGACCACGCGATCTTGCAATAAACTTATTTTTAACTTCAATAATAATCCTTGTTTGTTCGTCCTATTTTGTGGAAAATTGTCTTTTAAAGTTTAACGCGGTCTACTTTCTTTCTAATATTTACAATGGCATTTCATTCTGCTTATCCGAATCAACTTGAAATAGACATATGCAATTGCGCATTTTAATGTAAATTTTAAGTAAAAATTAAATTGGTTTTCGAAATGTCCTAAATTAAAGTCTATAATCAATTTTGTACGTGCTTATACAGCCCAAACTACAGGTGGATAATTGCCCTTTCCGAATCTGGATGAAGAAGTGTCAAATTACCTGTAAAAATTAGATTCAGAAACTGCTCCAGAGATTTTTATAAACTGTAAATAATAAAAAATAATTCATTTCCCGTTTATATTTCAAACTAGAAATGCAACCGTCACACTAAGAACCTCAGGTATTATTCATACCCAATTCTCAAAGCAATTTGGGAATAAGAGCAAAAAATATTTTTAAAACAAATTCCGTTTCCCTTTATTTAAAAAAAATTGGGTTAAGTTATTATTTTATTGCTTGCATTTATTAAATTATTCGTTAGAAGTGTACATTGCTATTTAAAACAAACAAAGTGTCACCAACCTAAATTTATTTTGCAGTCAATTTAAAAATTCTTAAATTGTGTCGTTGCATCGTACAACTGCCAACTATTTTCTGAAAGATTAGACGAAATGGATGACTTCAATAAATGTCAATTATGTTTTTATTAGACTTATTAAAAACATTAATATATTATTTGAAACTAGTTGATCCGAAAATGATAATAGTTTATAAAAAAACAAAAAACGGAAAAAGTGAGCAAAATATTTGACACTAGTCGGTTCCGGTTTAAATTGAATTGTTAGTTTTATTAGTTGAATTTTTTTAATTTTAATTTTGCAATCAAAGCAAATCTGGGAAAGTTTTGATCAGTATCGTTGTATTTAATTACTCAAATTTGTGCGTCAATTTAACTTCTGTGTTTCCGTGCGTTCTGTTTTCATCTATGCGTCCGCTCTTTTCTATTTTCATTACCATCTTAACAAAAACAGATAGATCTTTTTTCTGCATATGAAATTTGCGCATTGGGGAAATTCATACTTCTACAACCTTCCTGACTGGACACGTATTCAAATTCAAATTACTCTGGTTGAAAAAATGAAGCAATTTCAGGAAATTCATCTTGTTTAACAGTTACGTTGAAGCGTAACCGCCTACATTGCCCAAGAAAATTATTGAAATAAAATGTAATTGAGTTTCGCGTACTCACTTAAAAATATACCTTAACGACAAAATCATTTCGATATCCTATTTCTATTCATCATTGCAAAAGATGTCAATTCCATATAACGTTTCAGTTACATTTTCTGAAGGGTTTTCATGTATTACAAAGTGGCACACGTACTAGGTCTTAGGATGGCAATTCGTTTTTGTAAACAAGGAATAAAATCATTCATAACCAAAAAATTTGGCTGAGAGAGATTGCTGAGTTTTTTAAAATTGACTCTTCTCCATTCAACTCCAGTTTAGTACATGGATTGCCCTCATTTCATCCCAAAAAGGAGAACAAGGGATTTTGCCATCGACAGGATTTGCTTACTAAAGAGAAAGTTGAGGAGTAAAATAGCCAATGAGGTAAATAGAAACCAAATAGACCGTATAAAGAAATGTTATGAACGGAGAGATAGGTTTATTCCATAATTGTAGTGGTGTTTTCATTGTGAAAGGCCCTTTTCTGCGTTACAGTTATGAAAAAATTCATCATCATAAACGTTACTGCAATAGCAATAAAAATGCTCAATGAAAGTCAAGAAAGTGCGACAATTTGTTTTCGAAAACAAATGGGTTTTATATTAGATCCAATAATCCCTAGATATATACGACAATGACCTGGTAGGATCCTTTTAAGTCTTGTAAACAGGTTGCGTAAATACTTTGGGTATTTTTTTGGCTTGGTTTTAGCTCTTTGGAGAAAATAGACCAAACATTTGAGGTTTGCTTTGCAACACGAGAATGTCCATTTCAGTAGAAAGAATAAACCGCATGGAAATGGCCCTATCGTTGATTTCAATGTAGTTTGGCTGGATGCCTAATAGGAGCCGTAGAGTTTATGAAAAGCAAATGATGGAAACAGAGGGAAAATGAAAAGTTGGAACGATTTTGTTTCTAGAAAGCATTACATTGTTGCAAAATTATTCAAGTAAGTAGTAAATTCTGGTCAATCTTCAATTTTGTAGCTGCAGCTTTTCAACTTTTTCTTTAAATTAATCAAGCCAATTTCCCATTCTGAAGTTTTTTAATTTCCTTTAAAAAGTTTTTTTTTGTTACAAAGCATTTTAATTCTTCGTTTTTTGAGTTTTCAAACTTTTTACATTCAAAGAAAGAAAAGAATGAAGAATTTAAAAGTGGTTTAAATATTTTAAAAATTGAAAATCATTTTTAAAAGCTTTTTAAACAAAATACTTTCTTGTAAACGGTAGCAGTTTCTTAACCATTTTCTAAATCGTCTTTTATTTAAAAAAGTTTTAATATTACCTGGAAAGTCTTTAAATTCAAATGTTTTAAATAGAAAAATAGGAATACGTAGAGTAGAGATGGACAAACACATTTTGGTAAAGTTGAACTCTAATTGCATTTTTTACCAAAAATATAATTTTGCGTGTACTAAGATTTCAAATATGCAACTTGCAGAATTATTTTTCAATTATAACAAGCAACACCCAAACCAAAAATTAAAGTCCTGTAATGTCAGTTTTTAATCTTCTCAATAATTTAGCCAAAGAGAAGCTTTACCAACTGGTTTAGTAGCAACTTCATATGAAACTTGATGGTTTCCAAACTTTGTCTATTCCAGAGCGTAATTAAAGTACCTTGGCAGTAATAATTTCAACCCACTTTTACAGAAAAGATTTCAATCAAAATGGTCAGCATTAGGACATTAATTTTGCAATATTCTGGTATGCTACTGTTTCTTTGAGAAAGAAGTGCCTCCAAGATCTTCTCCTATTTTACTGGTACCGTAAATGAAGATATTTTATCGTCGGTTTTGTTTCTGTTTTTTGTCATTTTATCATTTTGTTAAATTTTTCGGTTTTATGTCATTAT
>JAANSO010003237.1:0-11832 GCA_036507315.1 Lepidocyrtus fimetarius | reverse complement strand
GATATATTTCGAAATATTTCTTGCCGACACAAATGCCAACGCTGATTAGAAAGCTAATTTAATTAATTAACAGCTTTATAAAAATAATGCTTACTTTTTTGCCACAAAAAATCAAAAAAAAATTATAAAAATACTTGGGTCTGAGAGACACTGTAACTTGCTTGAGTAAGATTGCTTGCTTGTAAATTGAGATTTTAAGTTCAATCTCAACATATTACAGAAACAGAGTTCTAAATTGATACGCACCAAAGTGTCAGTAATACCTGAAATTGTGTATGATGTATTGGTGTAAGGGCAGTCTAACTTTTGAAATGGATATATGAAATGTTATTAAAAAAGTAAAACCTTTATCATTTCTACTTATCTTTTTTTATTTCCACATTTTGATATCTTGTGTTGTTCAAGGAGATAAAAGTCAGAGATTGACTGTTGTTTGTTCAATCCTACGTTTACTTCAACTGCTTACTAGCAAGATAAGTATCGAGTGATTTTTTTGTATTGTATGATTTGATTTTTGCAACAGATGCGGTTTGTTTTAATTAAAAATGAATAAGTCACTTGCATCATTTAAGTCTTGAATTTTTGTTTAATTTTTACATTTATTACATTATTACTAGCTTGAAAAGCTAGTTTTGAAATCGACCTGTTAGTATGTCAATCGGTCTTTTGGATTCGCCAATGGCATTTTCTTCATTACCTTGCTTTAGCTTTGCTAAAGACCACAAGTCCTCCAACTATTCCTCCTATTACAAAGTAAAAACATGAAATTAATATTAAATTAGATAACTATTTTATGTTGGATCTTACCAATAACCAGTCCTATCGGTCCAACGATTTGTACCAATACACTGCAAATCCCAAACACTACTGCAACAAGTAGAAGGATTAAACCACCTTCCTCTGTTGTTGGAGGAGGAGGAACTGAACCCTGGTCGAAATAACCCTGATTAAAAGATGAGGACTTATCTTGACTTCCTGTTTTAGGCTCCGCATTAGCAGTCAAAAAAACGCAGAAAAAGAGTAGAATAAATAGAGCACGCATTGTCTTCTTCAATGATAACCTACAAAAAATAAACCTCTTAAATTAGTAAATAATCTTGAAGATAAAAACACTTAATTTAATTTACCTGATATTGTAACAAATAGTGAACGATTTAACAGGCAAAAAGGTTCGATTTTGTTGGCAATAAAAGTTTTGCAATGAAAATGTAAAAAAGTTTCTAAATGGTCTTCCAATCTCTCACTTAGGTCGATATGACTCCTCTCTAAACATATTTCCTGGTTTTATACAAAAAATTCAAAAACAACTATGTCAGAGGAAACATCAATCCCTAGACTTTGACAGCAGTGTGGATCATATCATAGATAATTTAGGATATCCTTCAATGGTCAATTACCACAATCGTTTAATATTTTATGATTGAATTATGCACCGGATGTGGAACATTTTGGATGATGTAATATTCACGTTGTTTAATAGAGGTGTTAATTTAGCTTCTCATCCCGTGCAGTAAACTTTGTAAACTTACTTGTTGACCGTTGGTGTAAGTTCATATTTCAATGTCAAAACGCAAAAAATCAAGCTATGAAATTTGAATTGGATAGATATATACAAACGATCCAATCAACTACATTTATGTTCATGTTGTAAAAGCAAATCAATCAATCAATCTAATGACAAGTGAGGTTATCCAAAAAAAACTCAACAATAATTGTTTGGGCTTAGGCCTAATTCAATTAAATTTATTATCATTTATTACTAGCTTGAAAAGCTAGTTATGAAATCGACCTGTTAGTCTGTCTGTCCGTCAGAGCTGTATTTTTTAGGAATTAGGCTTTAACGGTTTGGCCGTTACTAATGAAAGTTTGTACAACTCTACTTATTTAAATCGAATCTTAGGCATAAATACCTTTTAGATCAATTGCTTTTTTAGTAATTGCAGCAAAATGTTTACTACGATAACAGAAAAGCTTTAAAGATTGAGTACCCGCCAGTAATATTGGCATAACGATTTTGCCACAGAAAGGTGGCTGTTATAAGCTTTCAAATTGTAATATATGGCATGTTGCACATCATTGAAAAGGTGATGAACTAAAGACAAGGAATATTTTTCAAATTTGCAAACGCTTTCTGGAAGAACCAATTTCGCTTCATTTCAATATGTAGGTTTGCAGTGTAAAACTTGTTTTTTGTATACATTTATGCAGATTTGCAAAAACAATTGGCAAAAATATGAAAATTTTCAAGCTAGTTTCTGCAGGGTTGCTGCTTTTTATTTTTTATGTGGAGTTATTTTCCACTCGTTTAATAAATTGTTATCGAGGAGTTATTGATTATGATGGAAAAACCCACAGACATCAGTCATGTGGAGGGGTGACATAATACAATTGAATCTTTTTGGAATGAATTAGTCGTACATAATTATGACACGCCAATCGCTTTCCTGTTCGATGAAGTCGAAGATAAACAAGAGTCAACATGATTGAATAATTCTTAGTCATAAGTAATTAATTACATTTCAGAATTTAATTACTGATTTGAAACTAATTACTTGAATAATGAATGGCAATAATTTATTCAATGAATAATTTTAAATCTGGCAGCTCGTAATACCTTACCACTGTTTCACAAACCTTGGTTTGATGAATTATCTGAGTAGGAATTAGAATTACATCATTACTTTGAATAATCGACTTTATTTAAAAAGGATCATAGAATATTTAGGAATAATTGTTGAGTAATGACTACAGTTTTAAGGTAATCTATCTAAAACGCAATGTGTATCCAGTGCAAGATACATTGCAGATTATACATTTCAATGAGATGATCTTATCCATCCAAATTAACATTATCATCCGGTTGTTAGGTACGAAGTATTCCAGTGAAAATTTATACAGATGCAAATGGTAAAATTTGTTGCTGGTAAAAATTCACTATGGAAAAAAGGCAAGTGATAAGTAATTCCGAGAGGAAAAGTCAACCTTTGGTTATCTTTCCGATGGTGAACTTTCCGGGTGTGTAGAATGGTGAAAATTCCGTGAATCGTTGGTTATATCCACCTTATTCGACGTTTTATTCATTGACTCATGGATTTTAGTTTTTCTCTCTCTGATAGCTCTTGAATCACTTGATAAAGTGGTTTGAATTCCTCACACATTACATTTTCCACAGTTCCTTCAACCAATTATCCTCTAGCATAAAAAACATTATATTCATCTCTAACTTAATTCTTAATTTCATCTTTTTTCTAATTGAAGCCGTTTTCGCCCAAAGGTCTGCCCCAAACAAAGGCGCAAGCATGTGCGGCATTTCCTGTGATATTGGCCACTTTTGCTGCACCTTTGATCCCTTTATATTTGCTAGGGCTTCACCAGCCTTTAAAATATCTTCGACGTCAACTGACATTTTGAAAAAGAATCATTTTGGCATTAAACTGCTTCTGTCTGACTACTGAAATAAACTAAAATTGAAAAGGATATAACATACGGCGTTATTTCAATGTTATATCACTTAATTTATATCCCGTAATTTTTTTGTTGACCGTTGGATTACGATAATACTTTATTGTCAAATCAAAAAAATAAGGAGATAATGGACCATGAACAAAATTTCCGCTTTACGCCGAGCTTGAGTAAGCTACAAGTAAAAGCGTTTTTAATCTGTGTTTACATTAACTGGATTAATCTTAATCAAGCAAATAATTTTATCGCAAAAAATTGTTTGGCATTGAAATGCATCAGTGTCACATTGACAAAATGCAGGTCATAACTGTACATTAATTCCAGAAAATGTGTATACGTTCGAATTTGAATTTTTTCTCAAGGTTAAAAGTCTTTGCGTGGTTTAGTACATTGTTTTACTAAAGTAAATGTAAGCAACTTTGTGTTCAGCACATTTTGCACTTCAAAGCTTAACTTTAATGAAAAACTTGCTTAAGAGAACATTTATTATCATTGAATTCATCGGTATTTATTGTGGCTCGTTGAATAAAATACGCTTATAATTCAAGGAATGTTTGATTGTTTATTCGCAACATTTGAAATGAAAAAATTGTTAATAATGAATAACTATAACTTAAATAAATATTCTATTTATTATGTAAAAGCTTAATTCAAGTTAATTTAATTAAATACTTTGTAAATACTAGAACCTGATAGAATTAGAATTATCTTTACGGTTACTTTGCAAATAATTATGGGGAAATCATTCATTTTCAGCTCGAATGGATTGATCTTTTTCATAAAATGAATCAACTTCTAAATCATACGTTAATGAATGACTATCAACATAAAGCCCTTTCCCATGAAGTTCCACTTCAACAAATGGAATAAACCTCTGCAGATTTTGAAATCCTGTCCCCATCATCATCCTTCCTTCCTTTCCACTCACCCTGACAAGCTGGATAGTCCAATAAGTATATGGACTTAGCATGAAATCCCCATTCTTAAATTTTTGATATACAAGGTTTGCAGACTGTCTCTCTCCGAATGAGTGATTTCCCTCGTAATTATATGAAATTGTCTTGTTTTCACTATACATAGAATAAAAACTACCTTTAAACCTGTAGCGAGAAACACCTGAATGAGTCAAGTACACCCGGAAATGGTTCAAAGTTTCATCCAATTCTTGCTGAGTTTCCTTTAGAGTTTCATTTTCTTTCGTTACTTTAAATTTTATCTCAACCAGATTAAATTTAATTGCATCCATTCCTTCCGGGGAGGATCGAACGTCCGCGTAGAATGTGGCGGGCACCCCAGAAAGCAAATTTTTAATAGAATCTGACCATTTCGTGTTGTCCCATAGAGCAAAAGGCTGACTGCTTACCAACCCGGTTGAAAAATTAGCAAAAACTAAGTGGGTGTCCTGAGACTTTACAACTGTGGTTTTATATTTTTCCAGTTGCAGTTGAATTCGTCGCACCTGCATGGAATAAACTTCTGCTAAATCATCCGACCTGTCATTCTCAAAGAAGTCAAGGTCCTTTGTTAGGTAAACTTTTGCAAATGGGAACACCCACTGGCGTAGAGCATGCAATGCTTTTTGATACTCAATCAGAAACAAATTTTTTGTATTTTGTTGTTGAATACGTGCAAGTGCAGTTGACAACTTTGGATCGTTCACCTGAATCTGCTGAAACTGTGCGGAATTTAAAACTGAAAGGTAATGACCGAGATTACGTGTGGTTTGAAAGTTTTCAATGTCTTGGAACAGTGAGACCATCATTTCTAAATAATCCTGAGTTTTTTCAAGCGCGTTTGTAAATTCCACTGTTTGCAGCCCTCTTCCAATTAAAAAAAGGTTTTCCTTGATTTCCTTTAGACCTCTGCTGATCATAAACTGTGCAAGTTTTAATTGTGAAGGATGAAGGGAATTATGGTCACTATTTTCCCTAAGAGACTCCAAAACATCCTCAAAGGAACCATTATCTTGTTTCGATTTTCCACATCTTTTAAAATCAGCTCTGCTTCTTCTACCATTGTCTCCAACTTCCGGATTTCGTTTTTAGATCTCGCTGTACTAGCCAAAGAATTAGCTAAGGATTCGCCAAAGTAATAACTCATTTTAATTGCAGTAGCAGCTTTGCCATTTATCGGCAAACCAAAACTTCCCATTCCATTTATTATTTGACCTGAAATATCCCGAGTTTTTTCTACGATTTCAGCAACCTCGTTTAAAGATTGTTTACGACCGTTGGCTTCTGCCTGATTTGATGCAACTTCCACTAACATTTCAGCGACTGGGATTGCAGTTGAAATGGCAGCTCCAGCTGTAGCTCCACCGGTGAATATCATCGAGCCAAAAGCAGCGATTGCAGTTATTCCTTTAGAAACCATCTGGAAAGTAAGCGCGTCCTTAGCACTCTTCAGTTCTTTTTTTATTTCATCCACGTCCGCTTCAGCGTTTTGAATCAGTTTAATAAATTGTTCCCCCAATAATACCATTGTTGCATTAAGTTCATCTTCAGCCTGCTTTAAAGCTGGGTGTATATCAAAAGCTTGAATTTGCTTTGTAAATTCGATTTTGGTCTCTAAATGCTCCGCGAAGCTATTCTGAGCATCAACAATGACTTTGAGAGCTGTGCTTTCTTTAAAATCTGCCATTCTTTCTTTAACAAAGTTGAAATATCCAACAATGTCAACAACAGCGTCTGTACTCCGGCTTTTATCCAGTTCCGCAAGTGTGCTGTACGCCAAACTAAATAAATAAGCGGCAATTTTCTTACCTCCTCTTGAAATATTTCCCAAGTCATACAAAAAATGCTCTAATGCTTTTATATATGACTGCAAGATAATCTCAGATCTTTTAGGTGACACAGTAGGACATATTTTAAGAATAGTTGCAAGGTCTTCAATGTAAGTTTTAAAGCTTTTATGGATTTTCAAGGACTGATCGTTTTCGATTAAATCAAGTAATGCAGCTGTTTCTTGGTTAGTTATACTCGCGGTATAAAGCAAGGATTTAAAATTTGATATGCTTGCCCATTCTTTGATTAAGTAGGTAGGTGGTGTTGGCTGTATTAAATTTAAGTTAGAAACTCCATCTGTAGGGAATCCATCTGGTCTTCCAATCAGAAGAACTAAGCACTTGGGGTCGTAAAAAATAGCACCTCCTGCTTTACCAGGTTGACCTTGGCTTCCTTCCCTAGAATTTAATTGAGGCATAAGATTGTACTTGGATAAAAAAGTAACCTGAAGCCTTCCGGGAAATCCTCCTTTACCAGGACTACCTCCATCACCTGACCTGCCATAGTTAAAACCTCTGCAGGTTAAAACTGCTCCCCCATCTTGCCCTTTCCCACCTGTTCCACCACTTGTTAATATTTTGAGTAAATTTAGGTTTGAACTATTGTGCAATATTCCCATAAAGGAGCCCCCAGGACCTCCTGGGTATCCTGCCTTTCCATCGCTTCCATATTTTGCACCATCGTTTGCTCTAGAAGGTACAATGGGGTTTCCATTTCTTCCACTTAAATTAAAAACTCTTCTACCTAAACTAACATCCCATTTGTCAGATATTATCACAAGGTTAAGTTCTTCCCCAACTGCCTGAATATCTTCGTCAATAAACAAAGTTTTTGTTGCAAAGATTTCTATTATTTTAATTCCTGTATCCGCCATACAACTTTGCTTTCTCTTTCCATTCGTGTCAAAAAAACTACTTAATTTTACAAAGGTTCCGGTGATTAGTGCATGCCCGTTAGCCACGTCACAAGTCAACATTGATTGTTGCAGGTTGAATTCCAGAATCTCAAACAAGATATTTTTCTGAAATTGACCCATTTTTTCATACAGTCGTTTTGTAGCAATACTTACTGGAAAGTTCCATTCCGACTCAAGGAAATAAATCAAATCAATGTCGTTTTTTGTAATATAAGGCTTTTGCTTTTGCCATTTATAAGTGCCTAATAAATTTGCAGTATCTTTGCAAAACTCGTACCAGTTTCTGAGATTGGTTAAGTTTTGGTTTAACTCTTGCAGCGTTAAAAGCCATTGCTCGTTGTTAAACTGAAATGTGTCAGTTCCAGATATCACATTAAAAAAGTTGTAGTATTTTTGTTGATCTTTTACAAATTTTTCTGTTTTTCCATCAATTTGATAACCCAAGACGGCAAAAGCGTTGCCAATTTCAATAACTGTTTCTTCCATACTTGCAGTACTGAGATTTCCGTAACGGTGAAAGTTGCTCCACAAAATCTCAATTTGCCCCAGAGCATACCCAACATGTTTTAACAAAGATGAAGCCGTGTACTCTTCTTCGATTTTAGCATGCTCCGTTAAATACCAACTTTGGAAGTTTCTAATTACCCTAGAAATAGATTTCGCAACAGCATTGTTTGAATTGATCAGCGAATCCTTCATTTTAAGTAATGTAGAATCCTTCATGGAAAATCCAAAATCATCTTCTTTCACAAAACTATACTTTAAATTGTCTTGAAGCAAAGTCAACGCTCTTTTTCTTGTTAAAGGAATAACCGTGGAGTTATTTAGCGGCCCGCATTCAATAGGGCTTCTTGAAAACGAGAGCTTTGTGTATTTTTGATCTTCATTTTGCGTCAACAAAGCATTTAAAAATTCCAGCTTTCTTTTAATTAGTTCCTGTTCAATCGTGGCATTATGTTGTGACAGTAATTGCGTTATACTACTGTTGTAATTTATTAAAAACCCTGAAATTTCTTCCATAACTGACTCATCCGTAATGGGCCTTCCTCTCCCATTAAAACTGTCTACTTTCGTCGCCACCAGCCCAATCGAAGCTTTGTATTTTGAAAAGTTTTTTAAAAATATTGTCGCGTGTTTAGCCAACAAGTCAAAGTCTAACTTGTCATTTCCAATCGTGACAGATGAGTAATTAACAAGAAAAAGGATTTTCACCTTTCTGACCTTTCCCAGGATTTGATTAATGAAAAAATTTGCAATGATGTCTTGATCAGGACCCCGGTTGTCGTTAAACCCGGGGCAATCGTAGAAAGCCGTGCTTTTATATTCTTCTTTGAGCAAAACCAATTCTGGAATTAGAGTTTTCGAAGTTGTGAGGGGAAGGCCAATCCTGTCGTCCTCGTCAATAATAACAACTCCTCCGCTTCTCGTAAGCACCGCATGTAATTTGGCAAGGTCACCGGCAAGCATTTGAACAAAAGTTGACTTTCCACAGCCGCTATTTCCCATTACGAGAACGGCTTCGTCCACATGCAAGTCCCCCTCTAAATCTTTTAAACCGCTGTTGAGGTAGTCAAGAAGGTCAGCATGGGGAGTTATATCAACACTAGGCTTTGATATCTTTAGTGGCAAATCTGGACAATTGTCGTCTTCATTATGCGATCCTTTAACGCTTCGACGCCCCCGTGTAATGTTGAGAATTGGTTTTATTTCGGCTAAAATATTAAGAATTTTATAATGTTTTACTATAAAAATTTGATAACTAACAAAAGTATTGATTTGTAATATTTTTACCGAAAATGTTAACTTCGGGGTTGTAATTCTGATCAGTCAATATGACCTTTTTCAACAATGATGGCTTATCGTAGAAACTATTGGAACCAAACGGATTGCTTATTAATTCGGATGAGGTGTCTGCAAATCTTCCGCTGTCGTCTTTCACCTTGTTAGAGTGATTTTACAAAAACACATTTTATTAGTTTTCTTAAAGTAAAATTAAAGTTTTAATGATATAATTACCTTATGTCGCTGGAGCTCAAATGAGTGCGCAAGATTCACAAAAACTAATTGCATAACTAAGCACAATTTTATGCTAGTTAGGCTTAACATTTTTAAAAATGTTGTTTAGATGATTCAGATATAATAAAACTCTGAATAAAAGGTTTTTGGTTGCCCCGATTCAAATAAAAATAACCCCAAAAGTCTAAACGGTATTTATATGTAAAACCTTTCACGACATTTCACCGTTTTTACCTGCTTAATGCAAATAGTTGCAATTTAAAGCTAAATTAGAGCAAACTACAAACGTTTCAACAAAAAGTGGATTATTCGCTCACTTTCACACTGAAACAAAACAAACTCTACTTGCTATTACTTTCTTTGAAGTGAAAGTAAATATTTAATCTCAAACTTTTGTAAAGCTTTCAAAGTAAAGTTTAAACAGTCATTTTTTGCCTTATGCATAAACGAATCCATCAAAATCTTTTACGACAAACGGCAGAACTTTTATAGACAAAATCACATTGTTTGCGTTTTCTTGTCCCAATTAGAAAAAACTCTAATCTTATGCAATATTTATAAAATGAAAATAGCATGCTGATCATTTTTGTTTGAACAAAATTGTTTGTTTTTGTAAAATGTTGTCTAAACGTACGATTAAAACAAAACAGGGTTTATTCCATGTCATATTTACAAATCTTTTTTTACAGTCTTGACAGGATTAGTATTTTCTGTAAATGCATAAAGTTGAGTTTCCTCGAAACGGAATTTTCTTTTGCCGTAAACTGCAAATCAAACATTACTTGGTAAGTCTTCTGTGAAAGGAGGAAAAGACAAACATTTGGTTTTCATTGTAATCTCTAGTTTAAGCTTTATAAATAAAGTTGCGGATAGTATTTGTTTTATGGAGAAAAATATCCGTTTAAATTTTTGGGAAGTGGATAAACAACAAAATATATGATCGTTGCAAAACAAATTAAAAAACATTTTTGAAGGAATATATTGATTTTAATTTTCTTTTACATGAACTCAAATGACTTGGTGATACACAAAACCTTTTGTAATGCAATTCGAGCAAACAATAAAAAATTACGCGGAGAAGATCAGATTAAACAATGTATTTATTCGAAAAAGTCTCACTACAATAATAAGATAAAAATTGAAAAAGTTATTTTAAAAAATAAGAATAGTAAAAATTAAATGAAAATTAATTTTACTGTGAATGCGTAATTATCGATTACAATTTTTTATCTTGATTAAAAACTTGGATGAAACCTCAACATTATTAGACGCCACTACCTCTTTTCTTATCATTAGCCTTCCAAAAGTAAGGATTTGGCGGTAAGGTTAACTCCTTAGGATACAAGTAAATATCCCTTCCGTCAGTAATTTTCTTAACCTCGGAAGGACAAATATCGAATCCGAAACAATATTTTGTTTTAGGGTTGTTTGGATTATTTTTGAGCCAATTATTTTTGTTAATTATTCCTTGCCCATTTTCAGGTCCAAGGGCAGTAAGATAAACCCCGTCACCATACCGAGCATCTCCTCCCTTAATTGTCGATGGAATAATTTTGTTTGCGTTTTTAATACCCTCAAATCCTTTTTTGTCTGTATAATGATACAATCGTATTTTGCTGTGGGAAATTAAAAAAACGTAATTGTTCAAGTATTTTTAGTACGCAAAATATTTTTTATTTTTGCTCTTACTTTTCCAGCCAATTTTGCGAAGAGCGCTGTGGTAATGTTGGTGAATAACGCTGGTTAAATGCGTTTGAATTTGATAAAATATTTCCAAAATGACCTCCATTAATTCCTGTATTACTTGCAGTGTTAAGCCCCACTCTTGCTCCTCCGCGGTTTACATTGCGCCCAGTACCACTGCCACTGCTGTTTTGTCCGTTATATCCTTTATTTGTTTTCCTACTAGCTCGTTTTATTCGCCTTATTACTGGAAAATTTGGAAGGAGGAACAACTGGTCTTTGCTACTTTCACCCGAAAACAAGATTGTTCCATTGAGTCTTCGAAGATAAAAAGCTTCTTTTGTGCTTACAATCACAATTGGACTTTCATTTTTCTTCTCCAGAGAAATTGATGCTGCCTGAACGGCAACCGTTCCAAAAAGTGCACACAGCAAAAGTTTTAAAAACATTTTTAAATTTGAATTAAATTGATCAAAGACGGTAATTTTGCAAGTGAATGACTCAAAATTTCAACAAGCCATATTTATGCATAAATAATTCATAGACAAATAAATGTTTCAAATAGGAACATTACACAAAGGGGCTTATTTTACAGAGATAATCGTTTTTTAAATAATAATTTCCACGTAGAGTAAGCCCAAGATAAATTCCTTCAATATAAAAATAGGTTAAGCAAAGACACATAGTATTGGATGTTTCTTTCTTATCTTTCCTCTTTGCTTATCATAAAGTTTGCATTCATAAAACCACAATTTGTCCAGCATAATGATAACACAGTGTTCGGTGGGCTTGTCTAAAAATTACTTTCTAAATTTACTTTTCGTAAAAAGTACATAAATGTCAAAATGTGCGTTCTTATCAAAATATTGAAAATTGTACTCGGAACAGCAATAAAAGGCCGCAAGCTTGCCTAGTTACTAGCTCGAAGTGTCTATATTACTTCTGGAGTTAACCGTTACGTCAAAACTGCTT
>JAANSO010003236.1:0-11833 GCA_036507315.1 Lepidocyrtus fimetarius | reverse complement strand
AGATAGTTGAGAGAGGGGAAACAGCGAAGAAAGTTGTAAGATAAGCCTGGGCAATCAATTAACTTTAAACATTGAAGGGAAGGAAAGATGTCGACTTTTGGATCTGCTGTTCCTCTTTCTTCAATCTCAATTTGATCGTCTCTGAAACTTGAAGATATTTGAAAATATTTTAAATGCGGAAAACACTTGAGCCATTTTAAAATGTCGTCTTCAAAGCTCAAGCGAAATACTTCTTGATTTTTGCTTAAAACAATTTGCAATTTAACAAGATTTGCAGGGGAAATTGTTGAAAGGAGACTGTCGAGAGTTGAAAGAGACATTTGGTTGGGTATGGTCTCTGTAAGCTTTAACTCCGTCAAAAATGGAAAAAGCTTTAGCTTTCTACCTTTCATATCCATCCGATCAAAACTCACATGCAACCGTTTAATTTGCGGAGCGTATTTCTTCAGCATTCCGCTCAGAAAACTATCATTCGTATCTAAATCTGTACAAATTTTAATCGTGTTCAAAAATGGAAGTTCTGGAAGATCCCTCTTCAGTAGATTTACACCGTTGGGGACATGTTCCCGGAAATAGTTCAGAAGTACTTGTAATATATCTGCAACATCACAATTCGATCCTTTCTCTGATATATTAATGGATCTTAAATTCGGCAAGAAATGCAGCATTTGGATCATAAAATATTTTAGATCATTCACAACGCCTGTTTTTCTGGAAACGCCGAGGCAAACATTCAAATGCCAAATTTGGATTTGCCTCGTCCGTTCGAATCCCTTCCACAATTTTCTCGCAAATTCAGTGAATATATCAAAAAGGTTATCTGCATTTCTGGAGGCTATTTCGACAGTTAATTCACGAAACAAAGGGGCGTGCTCAATAGTTGGGTAATTTAAGAACTTTTTAACTACGTAATGGGGAGAATTCTTTTCTTCGGCGTTGTAACTACCGCCTCCGTAAAACTCCGTGCATTTGCTGGAGTATTTCAGGGAAAGGGGTCGAGCATTTTCCTGGTCTTTGGAGTGCACTTTAAAACGTTCCTGGTTCTGAATGAAGGATTCCACACGTCGTCGCCACTGTTTGCAGACAAGGCTTAGATTGGAGAGGTCGGTTTTGCTAATCAATTGAGAGAGAAACGGAAGAATCTGAAATGACCAGCAAAATCAATACGGTTAAAAAACATATTCATTTAAAAAAAGCTAAGTATTTATCTAAGATTTAGAGCTAACCTGATCCAAAAACCAAAACCGTTTTCTCTTGTCACTTGATAAATCCAGTTCGGGATAACTACGAAGAATGACGAGGATGTCCTTAGAATTCTCAACATTGTCAAAAATCATTTCCCAAATCTGCAAAAAAAGTTAATAATTCATCCGTTACATAACTTATAAACCTTATGTCTTGATTATGGTAATTAATATTTTTTACTTACCTCCTTAGGAAATAGTTGATATGGGGACGCACAAATCTTACTGTCCATACTTCAAAAATTATTGATCAATTAGATCAAGATAAATTGATCAGGTAAACTGTTAATAAATTTGGCGAATGACTCTCACGATCAGTGATCAGCTAAAGTGATTACCGCTTGAGAAACTTTTACTTCAGCTCAATTATCTTCTAACTTCAAATTGCAACTAAAATTTGAAAGGAAAAAGCTGGCAAGGAAAGCAGGTAAGTATTTGAATCAGGATGAAAATAGAATAAATTCAGATATTCAAGGAACCATTTAAGGCTTAGGACTGTAAAAACCAGCCATAGTCAGCTATTTTTGAGTTAATCCCTTCTGGTGTACGTGCAGCCGGAAGAAATCTTTCATTGTCACAATGACAACAGAATTGGTATGAGATAAAACAATGAAATGAAGCCCGCAATACACTACAATTTTACCTCAATGTGTTTCCACCATTTTAATTTCATATTTTGTCTTAAAGGCTTATGTTTTGTGAGTTTAGTTTTGTTTCATTGAAAAGATATGTACGGATTTGGGATCAGAGGACAAAAGTTTTAAACGATGTATCTTTTGGTTTAGACCTATCCAATTTATTTTTAAACAATTCTTTGGGTTTACAAGTTTTGCGTATGAAATAATTTCGTCCCTTTTCAATCTTGTAGAATGTTGCAATCCTGTTGACTTTGAACATTTTGAAATCCATTCATTTTATTCCATAACATATTTCACATAAACTGCTTTGGGTAGTTTACAAATAGATTTACATGCAGTTTTCTAATTGCAAATTTAGATTTTCTCAATGAGCTCATAGCCGCCAAAACAGGCACTAAAATCAATTCTTTTTGTTGAAAATGTAAACCTTTTATTTTTAATAGCATAAAATTTAATTATGCATAACCCTGAATTTCAAATGACATTTGAATTACATGATTAGCAAGTAGTATAATACAAATATTTGAAAAGGTTTTGTGAATTCATCCATAAAAAGTAAATGCCAACTAAATTAGTTAAACAATTAGTTAAAAAACTTAAAGATTGTAATATAAGTTTGCGCAATGTGCGAATCTAATTTTTATTTTAAATAAATTCAATTTCATTTTACTTTTTTCAATTCCACAATCATCAGTCAAACCAGCAAGTTGTACTATTCTGCTTATTGCTCTCAAACATAATTTAACCTTCACGAAACTGCACACGGAACGCACGTCCTTGATAACGAAAGTCAACATGTTCTGTTCCAACCTTCTTTACGGCTTCACTTGCAATCAAATCTACACGACTTGGGAAACAGCGTTTGTCGCAGTTGTGCAAAAAGCTTCAAAATTTGGGCTGGAGGAAAAAGGGTTAAATTTATTAAAACCATTTTCTCCTGAAATTTGGTGTTTGCTCTTTGTTTCAAGTTTAATTTGTTGAATCCTTTTGTCATTACATTCAGCAATTTGTAGAAATGTACTTACACAAATGAACACAACTATTTGTCATAGGTTTTTAACTAGAGTTTGGGCCGATTTTGGAATTATGATAATAAACCAACCGCCAATAACCTCCTTAAAAATTCTCCAGCCCAAAAGAATGGCTTTTCTAAGTATTTGGTTTGGTTGGGCACTAATAACGCTGGTCATTTCACAAGGTTTCCAAGTTGGACTGTTCTCGTCGCTTTCAATAAAGTCGACACCGCCGTTCCCACATAATTTAGCCGAACTGGAGGACAGTAAAATGTTGCTGACGACCTTTACCGCTTGCACCCGTGATGGAAAACAGGTTCCATGCCTTGGGATCCGTACCTTGTTTCAATGGCGATGGGCCTGTTAAAAAATGTTTAATTTCTGAATTCCTCAAAGTTTGTTTTACAAGCAATACAAAATACAACGGGGGAGTTAATTAAAGAAACTAAAAATGAGAAAATTCCACTTCCCTCCGTATTTACAATGGTTGATGATACAAATCAAATTTTGAAATCATTTTCTGATGTGTTTCGTGAGTTTTTAGTGAAGAATTTCTGATGTCACACATTTTGTTGTGTATAATAACTACTTGAACATGTTTATTACTGGATCAATTTTGCAAATTCAGGACGCCGGTATCTTTGCGAGGTGGAAAGGTTTCAAATGAGCTTTGACATGGCAGATCGGCTCATAGAAACACAAAAGAAATTGAAAGAGCGTGTGGCTAATGAAGAGGACAATTTTACGGATGTGGGCATCTGCAGAAATAAATACCTCAACTGTGTCG
Source organism: Lepidocyrtus fimetarius (assembly GCA_036507315.1). NCBI lineage: Eukaryota > Metazoa > Arthropoda > Collembola > Entomobryomorpha > Entomobryidae > Lepidocyrtus > Lepidocyrtus fimetarius. Next base: position 8,151 of record JAANSO010003236.1, on the reverse strand, counting down.
GTAATTGTGAAAGCACACGAAAGAATTTTGGGTTAAATCAAAAATCATTTGAAAAGGTCAATGGAGATGCTTTATTTGTTCTGCTAAAATATTGGGCGGCAGTCAGTGGATTATGCATAATGTATGTTGCTGTAGAAAACCTTTGTTCAATTTTTTGGCATAATTGAAAAATAAAATATTACAAGAATTACTTATAAAGCAAATACGTATAAAACAAGCAAACAAACAGAATATTTTTATCGATTAAAGCTCTAAAAACAACGTCATTAAACATTTCTATGCTATTTCAAGTAGCTATCATATTATTTGAAGTCCTATTATTTTGCCAAATTCTAAACAAATAAATTTTTAATTGTGTATTTCCAATCATAGTTTGTATTGTCATTTAAGCTTTGCCAAAACATGTCTACTTTTAAACTATTATTCAAAACTAACAGAAAAACCATTGTGAAAACTTTAAAATGCATTTTTCAAAACAAGCATTTTATATTTTTATTTTGATTGATCCAAACTGGACTCATCCCATTAGTATAACTTTCTTAAACCTCCTCGCCGCATTTAAATACTGCAGTGTCACTCACTTTACCTATTTCGAAAATTCTTCCCAAACTCTATTCCACGACATACTAATCCCTAATAATAAAAATGGATTTTTACTTTTTCATAAAATCATCAACACTGATCATAATGGAGAGAATGCAGAGGCAAATGCAAACGGGGATTTGAAGACATTGTCAGAGACAACAAAGTACTCAAAATGCACAGCGACGGCAATTTTAGACTCCCAGATTCATTATTTTGGAGAGGATTTAAAATTTAGGAGGTTCAGTTTTGCGTCCAAGTATTTATGGATTCTAGCAAATTCTGAATTATCCAAAACTTCTAGTTTAAACGACGCTTTTGCAATTTTAACTCTTTTAAAACTTCCAGATGTTATTTTCATTTCAGTACTTTGGCTAGAAGAAGTTGTAATTTTTAACCCAGATGATCTAAATTTTAACACATCACGGCCCAATAAGAGAGAAATACCGTCTTTAGAATTGGTTGTAAAAGCGTGGAATTATCTCCACAGCAACATGAACGGAAAGTCGGTTCTGATAGATAAAGAAACTCCGCTATCGGAGTATTTCTACAAAGATAATCCTCAGGAAATTTGTCGTATTCACGTGCAAGAACAATCTGGAGTTGCTGTGAGCACCTGCACTTTATTGTTAATTGCAAACCGGTTAAATTTTACTTTGCGAAGCCGTTCTCCTGGAGCCAAAGCAAGTTACGTTAGTTTGGTAGTGGAAAATCGGTTTTGCAAAAAAAATAGCATTATGCTTGCCTGTTCTGTACGACAGTCTACAATTGAAACTTCGTTTTTTGTGGTGCTTCGAAACATTTCCGTGTTGGAATCGCGGCGCCGAAGTGCAGGGTTTCTAAAACCGATGACAGAAACGGTTTGGGTGGTTTTAATTTTTTCGAGTTTGACAATTGCCGTGGTATTTTGCGCCACAAATTTTTTGTTTATTCAATCAACTTGGGAATGTGTAAAATTGATGACAAACGTTTGGCTATGCTTGGTCAAATTGTTAATTAACCAGAGTTCAAAATCCCCTTTGGAAATAAAATCTTTAAATCTTGTGTTGATTGCAGTTTGGTTTGGATGGGCCGTTTTGGTGCTTGTCATAGGACAAGGTTACCAAGCAGACTTGTTCTCTTCACTCAGCTTTGTGTTTAAACTCACAACTCCAAACCTAAATGAATTCAATGAAAGTGGAACTCCAATCGGGTCATTTTCAAAATGCCTGTACAAAAATCAAGTGTATTCTTGTACCAAACATGCAATTGGCGGAATTGAACAGGTCCCAACTTTACTGCAACGGATTGGCAAGAAACTTATATTGTTTGAGGAAAGTAATTTTGTCCAGGACGTTCTAGTCAAAGGGAAGGTACATCTTGTCAATGCTGGAACTCAAGCAGAGTCGGATGTTATTCCAATTGAAAGTTCTTTTGCAATTTTGGACAAAACGGAAGAATTAATTCCAACGGCTTTTAAAGTATTTGGAGGGGAAAACTACTTTGTCGGACCAACCGTACCTGTTCCTTTTCTAAACTATCACACGTACTACATTATTTACGCAAATTATTTCATTGGGTTTATGACACGTGGAATTTTGCGAATTCAGGAATCTGGTTTAAGTCAAAGGTGGGAAAAATACATTGCACATTCGCGTATGGCGCTCAGGCTCTATAAGATTTACTTGACTTTAAGTAATCAATCTCCTAAAAAGAGAACTTTGGAATATTATAGCGAGCTAAAAAATCAATTTTTAAATTGTGCAGAGGGTTGCAAGAATTTCAGTAAAAACTTTGGAATTACTGAAAAGTCTTTCAAAATTGTAAATCTAAAAGTTTTAATTACTGTCGTTATTTACTTGGGAGTGGCACTGGGGTTGGCTATAATTTGTTTGCTGATTGAAATAATTATTTGCTACTTGAAAGAAGTCCAGGAATAAATTTTAAATCAATAATATGCACATGTCCGCAGTAGTTTGCAGAAACATTTACATTTCACCAAACCAAATATAATAGGAATGTAAAATATAATCCTGATTTAAATGGCATTAAATTAAAATGTCCAGGTATGTTCGGGAATCAATAATTCTTAATAAAAAGACTTAAATTGTTTTTTCATAAATTCAAATTAAACTTCGAATCAAAAATCGAAGTGGAAGAAAGGAATGAAAAGCAAGGAGTATTCATTTTTAGTCAATTTCATTTCAGTTTGTATTGAGGTTCTAGTCAGTAAACTAAAAACATAATTCAAAAGTCCTTAAAGAATTTATTCACAATTCAAATTAGGGAAACCAAATAATACTTAAAACAAAAATGAATAATTTTGGTGAAAATTACGTGGTTACTCCACTTTTAAAATGGTCGTGTGACGTTTACCAAAATCTAATTTGCAAGATTTATCCGATTCCTCTTAAAATCCAGATTAGTGAAAATTCGCTGGAATTTAAGCTAGAGCCTCTCCTTCAACCCAAGTACATTTCTTTCTCTGTTGCAACAATTCTTTTGACATTTTTGTGTGGACTAGGCTCTATCCTTGTTCTTCTTTTGCTGTCTCTAATTAGCCATTCAACAATTCACCTTGACCTGTTTCAAACAATTTACTTAATTTACCTTGGCATTTTTGTTGGAGGGTTATCCTTCTGGTTCTACCAGCTATTTTTCATTGGAGAGGATCTCGTATTTGCCTGGAATGAGCTGTTTAGGCTGGAAAGGCAAAGTAATCGATATAAATATTTAAAATTTATTTACGGTTAAAAATTAATATGGTTTTGTTTGCTTTTAGGATTCATTGTGAAAAGGGAAAGTGATGAGTGGGACCAGTGCGGGCTTCTAACTTTCGGTTTGATACTTTTCACCATGTTTGGGCTCCCAGGATTTGTTCTAATTGAAGTTTACATTGAATTTGATCCTTTTCATCCAATTTTGGAAGCATTTGTAATGCCGTCAGTGTACGAAAGGAGTGCCACATGCAACATTTTATTTTTTATTGCAAAATTATGCTTAAATTCTGTTTGCAGCTTTGAAATTGTACGTGTTTCCAGTTTAATTATTTTACTGGGGATAGCGCCGACCATTACTGTGCAAAAATGTTTGCAAACATTTATCAAATCCAAACACAGAGTTTGCGAAAAGATTCAATTGGAAACGTATCGACATTTTAGAATAATTTTTGCCATTGTTGAATTTCACGCTTCTTCTGGAATGGCGGTGGGGATGTTTGCTCTTCAAAATATTATTGCTTTGGATATCTGGATAATTCTGAAGTGTTCTGGAGTTATTCCAAATTTCATGCTGGTGTGCTTCGGAGTCTTTGCGCTGACGGAGTTGTTAGGCATCAGCAAGTTGTTGACTGGCGCTGTTAATAATACGGAAATAAGCCAGGAAATAGTGCAGAAAAAGGAGAAGGAGTGGAGGAGTGGGAACAAGTGTAGCCGGAAATATTACTTTGGAAAGTGCTGGAATGCCCAGAAAAGGATAAAGATAAAGTGTGGAGATTTTTTTGTTGTTGATAAGGACACACCGATGAAGTACCTGCAAGGACTTATGGAAAATATTACTAATGCGCTGCTTCTAATTCGCTAAAAGAATACGAAAATAAAGTCGGAACCGGTCATTCATGCACATGTTTCTATTAGACTGCCGATTGGCAATTCCAAATTTATAATTTCAATAGTTTATAAGGAAAAATAAGACAATTTGTAATTGGTTTACAATAATTAAATAAAAGTTTAGTAGCAAATCAAATCATATCTAAAATTACATGGTTCGTTGATATTTTCCAACAAACCGTGGACTGAATCCAATCTCCGATGTCCTTCGAACCATCAAATTTTTTGTGTTCCTTTTCTGATTCATTTTTCTTCACTGGAACTGGAACGTTGGCAGAAATTTCAGAATTAGTAATGCTCGACTCGACGGGGCTATAAAAAATATTAAAATTTTTGTGCTTATTTTATCAATTGCTCCTTCGGGAATGAAATGCAGAAGTTCTTCCATTTCTATGAAGTTATTACTTGCTCGAAGAGTAAGTTATAAGATCGATGTGTTAGTCTGTCTGTCTGTCCGTCCGTCCGTCCGTCCGTTGTCACAAGAAGTCAAAAACGCCTGGACAGATTTAAACCAAATTTTGCAGGCATGTAGACCCAACCTTCGGACAGAACTGTATAGTTTTTCAGGAATTATGGTACAACCGTTTGGCCGTTACGAATGAAAGTTTGCACTGCTATGCCAATTTCCATTGAACTTCATGCAATAAAGCCTTTCTAATGCCAAGGCGGTTAAAACAGTTGCAGTAAGACTTACCCACTTGGTTAACTACCTTTACGGGAAATCTATTCCAGCGGAAGAACGTGACAGCGCCGTTGCACTTGAACTGTTTCAAGCTGCACATAAATACAAACTCTCACAGTTGGAGAAGGATGCTCCTATTTTGTTTTTGAGTAAAGAAGACGCTTGGTTTTCTGCTGATACTGCTCTGCAAATTCACTTTTTTATTAAAAAAATATGGACGAGTACAAAGAGCTTAACAAACATGTTGTCAGGCTAATGGCACGGTACGTTCTTTCAACAAAATAGTTTTATCTTGGTGATCATTTTAATATTAACAGATTTTTGCAAGATATTTTTATTCTTTGCAGGATGCCATCTAGCACAGCTGCGATCCTCTGAAAAGTTTTGCGAGCTTTCTCCAAATGATGCTTTGGGTTTAACCTTGAAGTTGATGGACGAATTAAATTTGCTCTCAAAATAAAAAAAAACATTTAAATTATCCCTACAATAGGTTTCAATGTAAACAAGCCAAGTTCTTTGTGTAGAAAATGCATTTCAAATGTTTCTTGATTCAACTGTTAAACTTTACCAATAATTGTTGTTAGTTAATTAAAAAGGTAGACAAATGAAATCCATCTTTATCTAATTAAAGACATGAATAAATTTATTAGTGTCAAATTATTTTTTCAAGTAACTTCTTATGAAATTATTAACCTAGTGTAATAGTAAATAAATCATTTTTGACTAATTTTTTTATCTATGAGCATTTTTCAAGTGCATTATCTGAAATTCTGAAAGGAACAAAATATTTTTTGTAATTCAAGCGCCTCCAAGTTTATTCAAGCGTGTCACGTATACCTTTCTTGCAAGTATTTATTACACAAGAAAATCATTCTGCCATAGCGTACTTTTTAATAAGCTTTACGCTTTTACGATTCTTCAATTCATCACAAACAATTGAAAGCTTCACGGATTTCGCACAAGATGAGATTACTCATTGGATAATAATTACATAATATTATATCATTTTATTTCTGCCAATAAGTTCTCTCTGCAAAGAAATATCCTTGTTTATTTTAAGAGCACTTTAGTAATGATAAAGCGCTGATGCAGTGATGTAAGCTTAACCTTCCCGCATCAGCGCTCGTTGTGGTGGCGATTTAGTTGTTTCTAACAAAATATATTTCACCCTTTTCTACTAACTTGTCCCTTGTTTCAGTAAGTTTTTCATTTTGGATGCACTCTATTATTCAATTATTTACTAAACCGATTGGAATGCATAAAAACATATTTTAAACAAAAGTTTTAAATCTTTAAATCAGGACTTTATTGTTTTGAGTATTTTTGACATGGAACGTGATTCTATATTTTCATCGGTATTTACAAGGCTTGGAGAATTTTGTTGTATAAGTTGTACCTGGATAGCAATGATAAAGGTAATCTCAGCGAATAAATATTAAATTAATTTTTGCGGGGTTCCTGATATGCATAATATGCTAACAAAGTTTTAAAATTACATTTCAGCAGAAATTCCAACTTTTAAGGATAGCTACCAACTTTAATCATCCCTTTTACAGTAACATAAAAAATGTCCTTTTTCTTGAATGCAAAAAAATAATGAAAACTAAGTTTTTAAAACAAATTGATGTACCTGCAAAATGTACTGCAGCCTACTCAGTTACTCTTCGAATGCCAAATAAATATCGGAAAAGTATGAATTACATGGTTGATAAGATTTGTAAGTTTAAAGATTTCAAACCGAGTGAAGCTAGGCAATTACTTTATTTCCAGATAAATTCTAGTTTTTTTGAATTACTTAAGCACCCCGAGAAATGTACTCTAGGAGTTGCTACCTTATTAACCAGTTCTAATTAAATATTTTGTAAATAAAATTTAGTCACAAACACTTTTAATTGGAATCAGTTGACATTTCCAGATTAGTTGCGATAAATCCTGGTCTAAAAATTAAAATTTGTCTTATCTTATCTTATCTTATAAAATTACTTACATTTATTTAAAACTAAAATATTACAAATATTAAGGAGGCTTTTTTCCAATAAATAGAAAATTTGTGTCCAAAAGAGGCAGTTCTCAAATCTACTGTAACAACTCAATATCATTACTTTGAAGTTTATATCAAAGAAATTCCACATTAAAAACGTTTTAGTTTAATAAATGCTTAATAATGACAATCTTGCAACTCGGTCATATAGTAGCATTCGTTTGACTTATTCAGACGATTGTAAAAGTAATATATTATGTCAAACGAAAGTTTCAAATCCTCAGCATTTTTTATGGAATCGCTTACAGACAACGATAAAAATGTACTTATTCGTTGTCAAAATATTTTTTTATTATAAACAACATAGCCGAGAAAATAAACACGAACCGTTTTGGTCAAGGGTCTCCCACATTTTTGATACTTTTTTCAATTAAAATTAATAGTTAAGTTTTTGTTATTGATGGTGTATATCAAGTGTAACTAAATTTTTGTTCTATATAAATTTTAAGCTTACAAGTATGTTAAGTTCGTCAATAAAATATTAATAATTTTTTCAAACTGATTGATTATTATTACCGTTAGTTATGCAACAGTTGCAGAGAAAGCAACATCTGCGATATTTTTATCCATTACTTACTTTTCATGAAAAATTGTGCCTGGAATTATTTTTAATTGATTGATACAAACAAAGCAATTTCACAAGTTCTTCCTTCTCCTCTAAAACTGCGATGTCAAGCGCAGTTTCCTCATTATTGTCTTTAACACTTGGATTAGCTCCATTTGCCAGAAGAGTCTTTGCTATTTTCAGTCCTTCCTTTTCGTCTGGATTCTCCACAGCAAGATGAAGAGGAGTTTTGCCATCCGTTCCAGCAGTGTTTACATTGCAACCTTTGCGGAGAAAAAACTCCACCGCTTCATTGCTCATCCACAAAGCTGCATAGTGAAGGGCGCTCCATTTTGCACAATCCAAGTAATGAATACCAACTCCTTTTGAGTCCCCAATCAGTTTTGCTTTTTCCAGTCCAATCTTTTTGTCGTGGTCACACATTGTATAATAAAGTAGTGATTTTCCAAATGAATCTGTCATGTTGGGATTGACACCCTTCTCCATTAAATATTTCAACCCTTCCACGCTCCCGTACTCAGCCGCGACAAATACAAATTCTTTCTTTAGCCATTCCAGATCTTCTTTTGTAAAGCTTGTTTGATTTTCGAAAATTTGTCGGACCAAAGGCAAAAAACCTTCTTTGGTTTCTAATCCTTCACACTTTAGTTTACGACGGAATTTTCTTGCAGCAGTGCTTCCTCCTCCTCTGTCA
>JAANSO010003235.1:0-11838 GCA_036507315.1 Lepidocyrtus fimetarius | reverse complement strand
CAAGGATTTTATCCAAGGTGCAAGTGCAGCCATGTGAACACAAGACGTCTCCACAATTTTAACTACTGAATAACATCTATTAACTGTAAAAATGTTTATTTTTGCTTTAAACAAAAGTTCCTCTAGGTTTTTAGCAACGTCCGGTTGAACAGAGTCTGTCAGTGAAGAGAACATATCCGCTTTGTAAAATTGTGTAGTAATTAATACAATAAAGCTCCATCCAAACCATATTGAAATGTACCCCCACTTTGTTAGGTCGAGAACCGCTGATCCTGTTGTTGGTTGGTCAATTAGCAGTCCTGCCAAGGTAAACCAAATCCTTTTAAAAAGTTCCAAGAACTTCTTTTTATTCAAATCAAGGAAAGAAAAATTTTCAACTAGTTTGTTCCAAGTTAACGCCAAAGTTGTTATTAAATTCGAGAAAAAAAGAAGAACCCAAGTGTCCCACGGGAACGGAGATAAAAGCCCTTCTAACTTTTGCTTTTTAACTAAATCGGAAATATCCTCTATAAAAACGACAAATCCGTGTGTTTTAATTTCCACTCCGTGAGGTAAAAACCTGAAAGCTTTTTTAGCTGCGTAACTTATTCTTAACAAAACATGTAAAATGGAATCGTGAAAAATTGAATTTTCTGCGTTCTTTATAGTTAGGTTTCTCCTCTCGGCAATTAATACTTGTGGACAGTGATCGTAATCAATTTTTGTACGGCGTCCTTCCCCGTAAATTCTGCAAAGTTGATTTGGGTTCTCTCTTCTGTACCAGAACCTTTTTACTTTAATTTTTTTATTCGCAACGACCACCAAATTACCCCCAACCATGTCCTCATGCATCCATTTCCACACCTTTGCAATTTTTTCTCTGCTCCAATCAGGACCAACTAAAATGTCATCATTTTTAATAGGAATGGGAGAAGTAAGAAAGACTTTGGATAGATTTATTACCGTTATAAAAGTTATAATTGGTGTGTGCAGGCCCCGCAAGGCTTGGTTCATTGAGCTCAGTTCGGAATGAGCTAAGTCTGAGTCGCTTACTAAAAGCCATGCGTGAAATGATTGCTGTCTTGAACTTCCAATAATTTCACTTTCAATTTTACCATTGTTTATTTCTGTTAAGGAACCCCAGATTAGTCGAACCGTGCAAGTTGACAACCTAGCAGGGGTTTCTATTTTTGGCATTTCATTTACATCTTCGACTTGGTTAAGTTTTCCTAAAAGTTTCCAGGTCAGTTCCAGTTCTTCAGCTTCTGTGCGTTTTGTGAGTACGGTTGAAAGGAGAACCTTGTTTTTGAAAGGTTTCTTAACTTTTGCAAATACTTTTTTATATTTCTTTTGCAATACTTCTGGGTATCGTGTGGAATTTACACTGGGAAATTTTTCGTTTCGTGGTTGAACGTCGTAATACAATTTGTAAACAAATGAACAATATTCGAATGATTTTAACAAATCAGGGAAAGCACTTTCTCCTGGTTTTGTATGCAAAACCAAAGAATACGTTAAAGTAACCAGAAAGTACCATGTTTGAGACATTTTTTAAACTTGTGTTTGCAGGCGCTTTTAATCCTCAGCACAAGGACAGAAATGACGCAGGAGGAATGAATGCACGTGCGTTAAAAAACAAGTGGAAAAACTAATCAAATTCTTATATAATACTTTTTAATTACTTTGTCTAGCAATCAATTACTGTAGCTTATGTAAACAGGAAATTGCTGGAATTTTAATCAAAACCATGTAACTTTGCAGTTACGAAAGATAGTTTTGGTTAATTTGAAAAACTGAAGTATTTGTAATTAAAATGCTAATTTTCAGACATCAAAACATTTTAAATGGATATGGAATTGCTAGTTCATTAAGCTGTGTAAGGCTAGCTTTTAATCCTCCATATGACCTGGCCTTGACTTGTTTTATAAAGTTTAAACTGGTTGCATAATTTATTTGATTTATTTCAATGCTCAACCTTTAATTTTAAGTAAGCATATTTCCACTGATCATTTAAAAACTGATGCTTTATAATTGCCTATTAAAATTATGTAAAAATTACAACCAGGAAGTACAAGTTGTTTAAAAAAGTAATTTTCTAAGCCTCTTTTAATAGCTTTTACTTTCAACCTTCTACTTAGAAACCTTATTCTAAAATTCAAGTTCAAACGTAAAAGTAGAGAAATCAAGCAACTCAACAAACTATTTTTTGTAATAAAAACCAGTAATAATGAGACTAACGGAAGGGTGTTTACTAATAGAAAAAATCCTCCAAAAATGCACTTCTCCTCCAATAGTACACGCGGACCGTACAGGTCTGCAATTAAGAAAAACTTCAAGAAAAATCATCCGAAGGCGACAAAACATTAACTGGGGGAATTTAATATGGCACATACAACCCTTTACCTTACCAGTTTTAACAATAATTTCAGTATTCCGCATAATACAAATCCTTTCAAAGGGGCTAGCCCTGCAAAAATTGGAGGTTGTGGGATTCGCGACATTCACAGGCTCCGCGGGGCTGATGACTCGCTCCTTCTATTGGGACTTTGACACTCGAGCCGATGAAATAATTTTTATTGAGACGCAAATCTTAATAAACAGGATGGAAAAAGGTGAAAAAATCGGAGAAAGCATTTCCGGGTATTTTATAATGAGCTTTTTAAGCTCATGCTTGGTAATCCTCCCATCCACTGTAATTTACGGGTTAATTCCACTATTTCGGGGACACGATTCCACACAAGCGATTCTTTTATTCCTAATTGAACTCCTATTTGGGGTGAACAAAGTCTCATTGGAGGGCTATCAAGTTTTACATTTAATTTTCAAGGTCACCGCCAGCATCTGTTCCGCATTCATCGCTTGGCACGCCTCATCCGTTGCGATGTACTGGTTTGCTTTGGCAATCCGTGCAGGAGAAGGAATCTCCAAGCTATCCTCAGAACTACTGGAAACCTCCAGAAGTTTTAAAAATAGTTTACGAGAATTTAGAAAATTGCAAATTTTATTGCGAATTGGCAACGAAATTGTAAAAATCTCGGCTCCACTTTCAATTTATTTAAGCATTTTGATAGGAAGTTGGGGTGGGTTTGTTTTGCTTAAATTATTTGAAAAATTACCTCTCAGTCTTTACCTTTCAATGTCTCTTATGCTTGTGCTTGTCATGTTCCTTTTGAAAATAATGGGGACTTTGCTGTCATATCCTTCTCGAAATTCAAAAGAATTTAAGCAAATTTGGAAGGTTGGAGTGGGATCGGGTGTGCAGAGAAAGGAGATGAGGGCGTGTCCACTAATTGGGTATTCTTTCGGGGTTATTAAAAATTTTAGAAAGGAGACTCTACTGACATTGTTTGATTGTTTATTAAATAGTATTGCAAATTTTGTTCTGCTTTAATAAATATATAATAAATTTTATTGATTAATTGTATTTTAACATATTTTAACTTGTTGACCAACCATTTGTAATTGGCTTTACATGGATTTTAATTACTTTTGCGGACAAACATTTTGTTAAATTATTTCCTACTTTATTTTTATTACATAATTTATTAAACTTATTATTATTCTTTATAGACTTTTTATCTTTGCATAACAACCTTTTAAAAATATTTTCCAAAATGAAAAAAGGCAAACCCAAGGCCAACCCGTATAACCAATGCAATCCTAAAACTACAAAAATGTCTCTTCCAACCAAATCAAAAACATTTTCATTGAGCCCTTTGTTCTTTTCCATTCTATTCCCATCGCATTTCCCCAAACAGTTTAAAAACTTGTTTTTAATAAGACCCGTGTCAAATACCAAGCCCATCTTGCTCACTGCAGCAGAATGCCAGCGAAAATTAAGAAAAGTTTTCTTTTTCTTTCCCATTTCTTCCCATATACTAAATAGGCCGGATTCTTTTACCTGATCTAAACCGCGTGTTACAAACGAAGTAAAATAATTCCTTGAGATTACATAACGATTTCTCCAAATCGTGATTTGAGCAGAAAGTGGACGAGAAACCCAGTAATGATGTTCAAATGTCCTAATAAGGTTGAATATTTGTTCAGTAATGTGGGATGAGTCTATAAATGCGAATGTTTCAGGTATTGGAATAGATTCCAAAGTTTTAGATTGATTTAAAAAAGATTCATCGTTTTCCTTCAGCATTTCGAAGAAAGGAAGTGAAGGAGAAAATGAATATGAAGGATCTTGAAACCATAATAATTTGTGCAGAATCCTATAGTGAAGTGCAGTCTTTTCTTCTGACATTGGACCTCTTCTTTCTGAATTCAGAATTTCAGACAATCGGTTTATCACGCAAGAACCCTTCCAATGCAATCCCATAGAGCATTCGGAACTTGTGGTTATCATGAATTCACTTACTTCAAGGTGTTGCAAGGTATTTGGAACTATTGGCTGAACTTGGTAGCTTAACGAGTCAAAAATTGAAGCTTCATACGCTTCTGACAGGACCAGGACGAGAAAATACCAGCAAAACCACATAGCCATGAAGATAATCCTGTTGATTTTTAAATTCCTTGTTTCAATTGGATTTTGATCTACTAAAAGACAAATCAAGGAGAACCAATAGCTTCCAAAATCATTCAAAAATTGCCGCCATTTCTTTACTTTTGAGGTTTTATTGTTTTTAAGTTTATTTAAAGTGAGACAAAGTGCGACTAAAATGTTTGCAAGAAGAAGGAGAGTCCAAATCCTGTACCCAAATGGTTTTAAGAGTCCATCGCCCCTGCGTTTTAACTGGAGAGAGGTAAAGTTTTGAATGATGACGATGAAACTGAATGGGTTGGAATAGGGATCATGTACAATTCCTCGGGGCACATTTCCTCCAAATTCCAAATCAAAGCCTAATTGAGCCACTTCATTTCTTTTATAAGAATCAATAAAAGTTAGATTGTGTTTGGTTGCAAATAATACAGCAGAACAGATAGACGGCTCGTTTAGTTCTTCTCCATCGGGGTAAAGTGAACATTGAGGTAACGGTGAAGGCATTTGTGGTGAGTAAATTAAACCTCCGTTCATATTTAAATGAACTTTCTTCCACTTTTGAATTATCTCAGTTCTTGTTTTAATACCCGTGAGTAGTTCTACGTCTGAACCTTGGCATTTCTGAGGACAAATGAAAAACTTAAAGTTTTCAATTATGCCGATAAAGATTGTTCCTGGTTTGAATAATTTCCCGAGTTTTTTATAATAAATAAGTTCGTTTTGAACGTCTTCGGCAAGAATCCACGTAAAATCTGCGAAGTGACGGGTATTTGAAAGAAATTCGGAAGGGAATATCACTTGAACTGTGCATTGTGTTAATTTTGACATATACATTTCCGGTTTTGATTCAAAAGTGAGTCCGAAATGATCCGGAAATGGAATCAATTTTTCGGCCTTGATTGTATAGGTGAGTTGAACATAATCAAATTGAGTTAAAATATCTTGAAGTCCTAAATTTTCTATAAAGCCGAAAGGTTGAGTAATTAAATGATCATATTTAAATGAACACTCTTCAAATATTTTTAAAAACTTAGAAAACTGAGAAGATGAACTAGAGAAAGTTGAAGAGACTAGAAAAATTATTTTAAAGAAGAAAAATCTATTCAAAAAGATCCGCATTTTAATTTTTTATAAAAATTTAAATACGTTTAGAACAAAATGGCTTAAGCAAGAAATCTGCGTGTTAATCACTTGTCTATGATATGATCAATGACCAGTCCAAGATTTACACGTGAAATATAAAAATCTACTCCCAGATTGGGCGGATATTCACTAAAATATTCAGATCATGATCGGAAAAGGAAGTACCTAGAAAAAATGTATGACACGCGAATCACGCGATGGAATGTTCATTATATGGAAATGAAGAATTTATTTAATATGCATACATGAAAGTTTAAATACTGGTAAATCAAAAATTAATGGAAAATTTTGAGCAACGTGACTGAATTGGTAAGAGAAAGTAAAACTCTTACATAGAAAGTTTGTAATTTAATCAATAAATCATTTATTGATTATAATATGTAGCTTTTAAAGTATTCAGGTAGTTTAAAAATTATAATTAAATCATGTAGGAATGACATAGCGTCTCAACTTTCCCCAAACTGCTCACAAGCCCAAATCTTTTCATACTTTTAAAATAGTAGATGAAGCAATACTGTTTAAAACACAGTCGGTAACCGTCATCAAAGTAGTCCCTTTGCAAGGTCTCAAAGGGCCAAAGCAATAGCCCAGAAGGGGACACGCTTTTAACTGCAAAAGCCTTTCTTTCCTTCGTCTAACATTATTATGAAGTCGCTTCCGACAACTCCCCAGTCTCCAGCTCCAATACCCTTTGAATTTCTCTCCATTTGTGTGTGGAATAGCCGCAAGGGTGATTAGAAGCGTGACCAACGTCCAAATTAACGGTAACAAAGCAGAAACTGAAATGTAAAGGAGAAAAGGAAGATCTGAATATAATTTAATTATTGTATAGCCGGAACAAGTAGATGCGAGCATGCCCATTCCTAAAGAAATCACAATGAAAGTTTCCGCCACGTCATTTTCCAACCTCATGAGGAGCTCCACGATGCGAAATAACTTCAATGAAGCGGGAAATGATAAGTTTGTGGTGCCATAGAATAACCTCGAAAGGTTTTGATTCCCTTCCCCGTATTGAATTAAAGTTGTGAAGAGGAACATAACAGCGGAGCCCCCGTGGCATGCCACCCCGCCCATGAATACACAACCCAACCCCGTTCTTAAATAAATAGGGTCTCCAAATGTATTTAATTTTAAAACTGTCCAGATTTTAGTAAAAACCAATTGAATGGCATCGTACTCCCGGAAAATTGGAATCAGAGCGTAAATAAAAGTAGCTGCAAGGATAATAGTCGAGGATAAACCATAAACAAGAAATTCTTTCCATTTTTCCCCCGATTTGATTTGAAATGACAAAGGGTAATAATTCCGAAAGTTGAGGAATTGCTGTGGCAAGACATACGCGGTTTCATCGCAACGAGTCTCCAAACAGTAGTAGGTCGCTATTGCAATCAGGGTAAGGTTCATTGTTACAATGTAGTAGCCCAACTGTTCCACTTCGTTTTCTAAACCCCATTTTGTCAACAACCAGTAGAGGCGTCCTACAGAGAATAAGCACAAGAAGAAAAGATACCGAGAGACAATCAACCACGCTACATACTTCCAGTTAATTCCTCGCAAATTCCAGCAAGTTTGCTGGGGAAGAAGGTTGAAAAGGTGTTGAGAAACAGGGGCAGCTTTTAAAGACAAACTCCCACTTTTTGAATCCTTGAAGACTTTTATAGGGAAAGAAATGTATTGTTGGATGAATAGCTGGACGTTTAGACAGCCCTTTGTTAAGCTCATTTTTAAAAACGTTACAGTTACAAAACTATTTGGTTACTTGCATTAAACTAAATGTTAAATAAATGTCAAATACAGAATTGCCCCTAAAAATACAATTACGATTTGTGATTAAACTTTTTAATCTACGAAAACTGATTGATTTAAGGATAAGTTAATCAATATTGTAATTGAGTATTACATAGCATATTTTACATTGATTTTCTAGTTTCGTTAATTGCTTGAAGTCGTTCCAAAAGGGTAGGATGAGTGTACTTCTCAGCCGAGTATAATTGATCAACAATGGGAAAGTCCAAGTTGTCTTTGCTTAGCTTCACCAGGGCACTTTTTAAATCCTTTCCGTAACCTAGTTTTGCAGCAAAAGCGTCCGCTTCGTATTCAAAATAACGGCTGAGAATGTTTCCAATGCATCCCATTACCTAAATTAATTAACTTATCATTATAAACTCTTAAAATTAACTTTCAGTAATTAACTTACCGTGTTATAATATATCCAAAAGGTATTCAGTAACGAATACAAATCCTAAGTAGATCGGCATATTAGAATCCTTGGGGAATCCAAAAGCCTCAAATAAAACAGAACTTTCGTAAAATAAAGCGAAAAAGCAGATGGTAATAAATAATTGAACTTCCGCAAATGCCAACAGCTTCCAAACATGGTTTAACTTCCAATGCCCTAATTCATGGGCTAAGACGGCTTCAACTTCGGAATCCTTGCAGCCAATATCCTCCTCTTGATTCCCTTCCTCAGCAGGCTTGCCATAGCCTTTGATAAGAGTATCGTACAAGACAATCCTTTTGTTGAAAACCCCGAAAAGATAAGCATTTGAGTGTGCGGATTTCTTGGAACCGTCCACAACGTAGATTTGAGCCAAGGGGAAGTCCAATTTGGATGCTAAAGCTTCAATCCGCTGTCGAAGGGGACCTTCCTTCAAGGATGAGTAGGTATCGAAAAGAGGAGCAATTAGAATTGGGTAGATTGCCATAAAGAACAAGATAAGGAAGAAGCTGGAAAGCCATATCCAAAGGAAAAAGTAGGGCCCGCCGTTCTTCACTGCTGCTATGAAGCTTGCAATTAGCAACGGAGTAAACAAGAGGTTCACGAGGATTCCGAGGAGGAGGTCTTTGAAGAAAATCCGGATGGATTTTTTATTAAACCCGTGCTTCTCTTCAATTACAAAGTCGGAGTAGAGTGAGACCGGAAGGGAGACGAGGTTATCGAAGATGAGTTCTTTTAAAATGAAGTAGCAAATGGTTCGGCCTATTTCAACGTCCCAGGTGGAGGGCCAGTGTCCAAAGGAAGTTAGTAATGAATCCGTGGAATTCCAGAAGACATAGTATAGCTCGAAATGGAGGAAACCCTGGATAATAAACACAATTAGTACAAAACTTTAATAATATTTAGAAGTTAATTAACGATTCTTTACCGTTAGTAAGAGGATTTTATACAATTCACAGTCAATTGAGAAGTTAATCTTGTCCAGTGTGTAAAGCCGGGCTTTCTCGAACACCTCAGGGCTCATGTGACCTCGAAGCGGAAGTGGGATTCTGTTTTGGTTGCTGATGAGTACTCTTCGCTGCAAATGGAAAGAAAGTGTGATAAATTGAATTAATTAGTTAACTAATTTATTGGAATGTCTTACCTGCCGATGACAAACGTAGATTTCAAGAAAATACTGAATCCAAGCACAAATCACGACTGACCAGTATATAAATGAGGGACTTAACGAATCAAAATGATCTTGAATTTGTTGTAGGGGCTCCATTTTTAATTACGGTTTAATTTAATTGTACGAAATAAACTAAATACTGCTGACGTCGTTAATGATACAGTAACAACCACCCATTTTGTTGACATCAGCTGATGTTTCCAAAAGTCGCATGAACGAACCGATCATCACTATCACCAATCACAGCAAAACTAGCATCTGATTATTATTCAAATTATGCAAATTACCTGTTACCTTAGCTCCGTTATACTTTGATTAATATGTAAATTACACAAGAAGAGATAGAAGCAAACTATTTGCATGTTTTGCATATTTTTACTCCATTGCATTTCATCACAATTAAACTAGGTATTTAATTAAAAACTACAAAGTACATTTAAACCATTCCATGACTTCCAAAACTTTAAACAGACGGAGTTTTGAATGGGGAAATCAAGTTGAAGAAGTTGAGATGGACACTCTTTTGTATTTAACTTTAAAATAATGTTAGGGTTATTTTTGGCACCTCCAACTTTTTATTGTACATTTATACTTTTACTTTACCGACATAGCGAATTTATCTAAATAGTTAAAGAATCATTTAAATTTTGGAAATCTTTTTAAATAAGGATTAGCCAACAATAGCACGAAGTTTCAAAATCAATTTTCTCATCCGTAGACAGACATCCAGTACCTCTAGTAATCTTATTCAATCTGTGGAATATCACCTTTCCAAACTTTTCAGTGTCCTCATCATAGTCTCCCAGAATAACTTCAAACTCAAAAGCTCCCGGAGTAACTGAAAAAGATACGTAATAATCTTCACTTCCACCCACTTTGGAAACCCCTGACGCAGTGATTTTCTTTACAGAGAGCTTTGAGCATTGCTTTGGCAAGATTGAATTGAGATGGGTCACCCCAGCATGGGCAGCTTTCTTGAGAAACCCCAGATTAGATTTGAATTCCACAGGAAGGGAGCAAGGACAGTGCTTATCAGGAACTCCGGCTTCTTTACACGTTCTCGCCGGGAGGAATTGAAACGGACTGAGATCCCTTAGGCTTTCACTTTTCCCTCCAAGGTTTCCATTCAAAACGTGTTCCAACACCCTGTGCATATTGAAAGGTGTCAAAAGCTGGTTAGAATTGTACTGAAGGGCCTTCACCCAAAAAGGATTTGCATTTGTGAGAGTTTCCGGTAATCGAATCCACAAGGCCGGCATTTTATCCTCAATCCACCCAGTTGGAGTGGTCCTAATCTTGAAGTATCGATAGCCGTGATCCCCCATCACGAGAAGTAGCGTATTTTTTAACAATCCTCTCAAATGAAGCTTGAGCAACGCCTCTGCAAGCAATTCATCCATGTTTTTAACGTTGCTCGGTCCTTCATGGGTTAACTGCGTCATCCATGAATAGATAAAGAAAGGCATCCCCTTGGAATGAGACAAGGTGGCGAGATCAACAACGTAATTGATTATCATTTCCTCAGGAAGTTGGTGTTTAATGCAGTTATCCGATGGAAACCAACCCTGTAAGTTAACAATTAATTAGTTCTATCCACATTTTAAACAATTTTAATTAAACTTACACGTTCGTCATAAGCAGCTTGCATTAAAGGCCGGATGTAGATGTCCGTTGGAGGGTTGACAAACGCGGTTTTTAAATGATTAAACACAGCTATTTCCGGAAGATCCTCGAGCTCCGCTGTGAGATAGTTTCTAGCGCTGAATTCTTTCCAAATGTAAGGACAATCATCTTGCGGATGCTTCCGGTTTGGCAGGCATATGCTTTTCAGTTCATCCAAGGAGTACGAGCTAAGGAAGGGGACCATGTTTTGAAATGTGTTTTCTCCAACTGCAAAATAATAAATCATATTTAACTAAAGTTGCTTAAATTGCTTGAATTATAAGCGCACTGCTGACCTTTTGTGTAGCCTTCCATCTCAACAGGTTTCAAAACTTTGTCGAACAATTCCATCGTCCGGAACATGAATCTCCGGAAGTTTATCCTCGAAGTTGAATCTAGTCCGAAAATAATCACGCTGGGAGGGACAGAAGAGTTTCCAAGCTTTGCATCTTTTCCTCCAATTTCTCTCCAAAACTGGATCTTTCTAGCAATTGAAGTGTTCCCTTCTTCAGGTAAGACAGCCACCAAATGGAAGTTTTCGTAGAGAAGGGTTCCAAATTCAAACCAGGAAAAGCTTTTGCAGGAGACCTTCACAAAGCCTGTTATCGGTTTCGTTTTCCTCCCCATTTTATGACATTCGGGAGAGTACCTGTAAAAAATTAAGTAAAACTACACTTAATTACAAGTTTAATTGTTAAAGCAATTAACAAATGATTTACCTATAGCCATTATCTGCATTTTCATCGTAATTATCCAAAGATTGTTGCACTCTTTCGATCATTCTGTAGCAGCAGTGGACTTCCTCCAGATGAAACCCGTATGAATTCAGAACCTCTTCGTTGATAACTATCAGCTGTTCAAAGTAATTGGCTTAAATATGTTAAATATTCCAATCATTTGTTTAATTAACGTTAACTTACATCATTCTCCACAAAAGTCAAGTTATAATACGGATGATTTCTACAATTCTTAAAGGATGACTCCTTCAAAGCCGTTTTAAAAAACTGGAGGGCTGGACCACTCCAAGGGAAGATGTCTGGAACCTTGCACTTATCATTGTCCACTACAAACCCATCAGAAATGGTTTCCTTTGTTGATCGAAAGTCTGTAATTAAAAAAGTAATTAAAACTCCACAACAATTAGTTAAATTAAAATTTTCTTATCATCTTACAGTTATT
>JAANSO010003234.1:0-11845 GCA_036507315.1 Lepidocyrtus fimetarius | reverse complement strand
CATATAATAACTAACATGGTTTTTTCAGTTTGCTATTATTCCATTAGATTAGAAAATGAAAAAAACGGGTGGTATGGGTTTGTATGGTTGTTGCGGTGGGTAAAGTCCCACGCAGTAGTAGTAAACTTGTAACTAAACATCATTACAGAAATATCAATGCACTTAACATTTTTAAAAAGTAGGTATTCCAGAGAATCACAACGTCACGACCGACCACACGGCTCTCTCGACTTTTCTTCTCAAACTGTCTTATTAAAGCATTGAAATGAAACGGAAAAGGAACGAATAAGATTGAAAAAGAAGGAAAGTGAATTTTTTAGTTTTATTATTACGCAAGTATAAAATCCTAATAATGTGAAAAATAATGGTGTTAGATGAACGTTAAACCAATATAGCTTCATCGTTTATACATACCTATTCTAGTATTTGATGCTTTGTTAGGTTTATAATGAATGATGAAAGTACAAAGAAAATATAGCATCATATTTTTTGTTTACCACCCCACCACGAAATGTTCTTATTTTGTTTCGCAGGTTGAATAATAATAAGAAAAGTTGATGGTGTTGGAGAGATGATGATGATAATATTAGCAAAAGTGAGTGAGTGTGTGGTTGTGCAAGCGATTTGTTAACTTTTTTGCTTAAACTTGTTATTATTTTTTGTGAGGGTGGTGTTGATGGACGGACAGGAGGCTATCTAAAATGAAATGCGAGGAAAATGAACGAGGGTAAAATAGCTTTTTTTGCACAGCTTTACAATGAATGCACTTGTCTGATTATTCAAAGAAAGAAAGGATCATGTAGAATGAAAGTTTATGCACAGCTTTTAAATTTCATTTTCAGTATGAAAATAATAAATTCAAAAACTAAATTACCTTTCATTTTCATTGGTATTTCTGAATTTTTTAAAATTTAAAGGTATGTAATGCCAAAATTTGAATTAGCGTGGTAACTGATCTTACAAACTTGACAATACTACCTGCTCTCTTCTTTCACTTTAAGACTTTACCTGTAAAATCGGCAGAGAGTCGTTGTGTTAATATTATTCAATGACTTTTTCAAAGTTGACAGGTACGCTGGTTCTTGAGTCTAGCTCTAGAATACTTTATATTGTTGTTTTTTTGTTCGAAGGTGTTATAGAGTTAAAAGAGAGGATTGAATGGACAATGGATAATAATACCGAGAATTAGATGCGATATGAGATAATGCCTAACAAGCTCCAAATGAAGTCCTCAAACGATAAATTCTTTAAAAAACTATTTTAAATTCCCATTCTTCGTGCTGTCCAGTCAAAGTATTGCTTTAAATAATATTATTCTTGTAGAACCTGAGGCGAAATTATTTTTGGAATTTTGGAGTGCACAATGCAACATTAATAGAATGAAAAGCGCACTGTATTACGACGAACTCCCCCGGTGCCTAATAAATCTCCACTGGAGAGTCATTCCATTTCATTTAATTCCCATTGCATGCCTTTGAAAGTTAAGTAAGAAGAATGTTCATGTGACTGAATGATAATCCGCATTTACGTCTTTTCTTTTAAAAGAAAAAATATTATTAAGGGAAAGAGGCAAAGGTGAATTTATAAACGATGGAAAAACATGCAAAGAAATCTTTAAAGAATTTAGTGAGCCTTTAAAAGAAGAACAAGTGTTTTTTTGCTCTTTGGCACTACGGTACTATTTAATGCTACCATTGTCTATTGTTACAAAACAGACTAAAAGAAAAAGACAGGGCAGGGATGCACAGTTATATTATTCTTGGATTAGATGAGTGCAGAACAGAATAGGGAATGAATGCCAGTGTGTTTAAACGTTGAGGTTTATTTTTTCAACCAGGCCTTAACAATGGTTGGAGAGGACACCAGAAAACACAAGAAAAACATTCAGAAAAATTCTTGTGGCATGTTTTCCCATTATGAAAGGTACTTGAAAAAATATACATCACACATTCAAAAGACAAGTGTGACAAGCCTCAACTATTTTTCCACAGTGTATATTAATGGGATGTAGTACAAGCTTATAAAAGCTTACAATTCACATGCCATGCCCTATGGTCAACATGAACAGTGGATGACGACATGTAACAGACTAAAATGGGTATAAAGGGGATGGAAATGGATTTTATTGCATTCTTGTGGCTACTCCATCCCTCTCGTCAATCACGGTTTGTCTAAAACTTTCGATATTAAGTAAAAGAAGCCAAACAATATTATATA
Organism: Lepidocyrtus fimetarius; assembly: GCA_036507315.1. Taxonomy (NCBI): domain Eukaryota; kingdom Metazoa; phylum Arthropoda; class Collembola; order Entomobryomorpha; family Entomobryidae; genus Lepidocyrtus; species Lepidocyrtus fimetarius. The sequence continues at coordinate 9,628 of JAANSO010003234.1, read as the reverse complement.
GTTGTTGGCTATCCATAAACTCATTTCTATTTTTATTGTGGGATAGCTATGNGTTGGCTATCCATAAACTCATTTCTATTTTTATTGTGGGATAGCTATGCAAAGTATCATCATCTTTTTATTAATCAGATTTTTATCATCAAAAAATTAATCCGGAATTTTTCCTATTAAGAAGACAAAAAAGAAGAGCCTATAAAGAGAAGCAGTAGTAGAATTAGTAGGCTTTCCTTTCTTTGCCCTTTCTGTCGTTATGTGACCTCCAGATAGAAAAGTGAGGGAAGGAATATAATAAAAAGCAAAGCGGCAAAGAATGAAGATGACTGTGATTTGCTCTTGATATGGTCTCGCTTTCAGCGGTGTCCGCTTCTGTCCATCCAACAATCCGACATACTTCAACATTTTTTATCAGATGTAATCATCTTGATGATGAGCCGCAATAAGCATGACTATTTTCATTTTTACGGTGTTATTATGCATATCATGAGGTATATGCATGTGAATTCTACTAAAGCTTTATCTAACAATCATTTAGTCATCTAGTATCTAGTAAACCTTTTGATAATGTGTCTGGAAGAGAAAATAGTGATTTTCACTCAACCTCAAAAGTCCTTTCCTTATATTAAAAACGTTCGTGTTATAAGTCGTGTGTGAGGGAATTCGAAAACAGAAGAGAAGGAGCCGGACTGTATTTTCAGTAAGTAGACAACTCACAAGACAATGTCAAATTATCTAATTTATTTGACAAGGTCCACTAAGGGCAAAATTGGTGGCGTTGCAATGCATTTATATTCATTTCATCAAAAAACTTTCGTTTAAAAAATCTGTATAATACACGGGAAAGTCAAGCAAAGCATTATCTGTTCATGTTCTCCTCAGGTGCGGTAAACACTTTGGTATATTAAGCAACATGCATGTTACTTAATGGCTAAGTTACTTATTCACCATTTCAATGAAAAAACTGAGGTTGATTACATATTATTTTAGCATTTTTTACCCAACATGATTTCGTGCATATCAATTTCGTTGTCTGAACTAGTCGGAATCATCACTGCCACCTCAAAGGCTTCCCTGGTCATCATCGTCATCACCTACAACACTCAAGAAGGGAAATAAGCAAGCAAAACGCTTTTAAGATTCCACTGAATTTTTAAAGTGGCTCTACTAATATACATTTTATAGTTGCATAAGCTTTAAATATGTTCGTAATGTAAACTCTTTTTTTTAAATACTCAGCATACTGACAGACTAAACAACTTTGATTGTTCAAATGTGCTTGACTATTCTATTTTCATTTTAACGTTTGTTTCGGGTGTCGTTGTTGTGATGTTGCGCCTTATTGGACCTTTAAGCGAAGCAACTCTTTAATCACTTATCATAAACTATTCTTCACTTACTTTGGCAATGTCCGCGTGACCTCCTCTTTATTCTTTAAAAATGAAATTTTAAAATGCATCATTTCATTACATCTTAACAATGTAGCTTTACGTACATATTTTTGAATATGATGATTCTCCTAACCAACTCCAAAGCTCCGCTCGTATTCTTTACTCAACTCGAGAAATGAGCGAAAAGAGTTGATTTTGTTTACTTTGCACAAGGGACAGACAGACAAATAACTACCAATCATAGCTACTGGGCATTATGCTGCAGCAGCCGTACAACTTATATTCATCAACAATTTTTATGATTTGTTAAATTGCCTCTCTTCTTCCTACTTGACTCCTTCTTTCTTACACGATGCTCGTTGTGCAATATGATGAATAGGCTTCGATGTTCTGTGGGCTTTGCAAATAAAATCGTTGCTACTGGTCATTCTGGTCATTTTGCTGCTATAAGCTCTGATTTTTAATTTGTACTTTGCTGCTGATATCTCGTTGTGGGCCCAAATGTTATTATTTTTCTTTAATTCTTGACTTTTGATTTACTGAAATAAAGTATCATGCAGAGAAGAAATCTTCGCCAAATTCGTACAAAAAGTCGTAAAAAGAGCCATTTAAATTGCATTCAAATGGTCTTCCATTATTGAGTCAAGTTACTGGGAGGATGCTCAATTCCTTTACCAAATTAGGTTTTATTCATGACTTTAATCATGGCGGATAATGAGCCAATGCAGCATAAAGCGCAAATTTAAATTCAGAGATCATCCCAGTTTTTAAAGTTTCTTAATTCGATTAAAAACAAGGTCAAACAGGACATTTGTCTATTAACATACGTCTATTAATTTGAATAATCATGGAAATGAATTTTAATTAAATGGAAAGTCCCTCATTGGAGTTTTTACTGATTTGATTTATTTCCAGTGATTAACTTTAATTAGGTAATCAAAAATAGTTTTCCTAAATTACAAATATTGTAAATTACGAAAGATGAAATGAATTCTGTACATGTGAAACTTTTTAGCATAATTAAGCATAATTAGGATTTGTACCTATCACTCACTTTTGGCAGAAATTCTCAATTCTTTGCTTTTCATTCCACGATATTCAGTTTTACAAATTAAATCTAAAAATTAGTTGCAAATTACTTTCTCGCAATTAGATCTGCACTTGAGAAACCGCAAAAAAGGTGCAATCCACCACGCTGTGAGGTTAGATGGGTTTTCGATGTGCAGACATGTAATTATCTTTAATACTAGCAAAACATGAGGAGAATGATGATGACGAAAGCGTTATCATTCCAAATCCGTGCCAATTAGATAACAGACTGCATTGCATAACAATTTATTAAATTTTGAAATGAAAAATATAAATTCATATTTATCGGAGCAGTGTGCATCATATGTTAAAATAAGTAAACTGTAAAGTATATAGAGTTCCTCTTTTGATTACTTCATATTTACCCAACTCCACGCGCGTGATTACCTGGAAAAGAAAAACGTTGTTGCTACTGCTAATGATTAGTAGTATGCATTTCAAACAAACGAGAAAAGGTATAGAAAAAAGTCAAGTTATTAATTGCGCTGCAGGAAATACAATGTCTATTATATCGTTTGACTAAAAATCATTAAATCAAACCAGAGTTAGTTCTACCTTTTCATAATCTCTATTATTTAAGAGCAATGTTAAAATCGTAAAAATGATAACTATCGGATAACATACAAAAGACAAAATAGATATAAAGGAGGGAAGTAATTTTGGAATTCATAAATTTTAAAAGTTAGCTTTAAATATAATTAAAAAGTTGATTTAATGTAATGCATGGGATGCACTTTACAAGCATAAAACGCTGCCACTAAAACATCAACAGTAAATTAAAACAACAAAAAAGAATAAAACTTAAACATTTTGTAATTTTGTAAGAAAATCCAAACATTTTTAGCTGGTTATGGTAATTTTTTAAAAAGAGGGGAAATGAACATCTCAAATTTCAGAAAACATGGCATTAAATCTTTAAAACCAACAAGAAAATGGAAGCCACCAAAGAAGAAACATTTTCCTCGCTTCCCTCACAACTCTTCAAATTATTCATTTTAAAAGGTTTCACAAGACAAGAGTGAGATAGAGAAAATTGAGAGACAAGACAAGAGAGAGTTTTTAAATGAATAGTTTCAGATAGACCACTATCATATTCGCTGTCTTCTTATTTACTTGGCTAAACATAAGACAAATCTATTCCAGCGTTAGCAAAGTACATAACTCGTCCAGGGAAAAATTGCGCTGTTTTTTTTTATTTGTAATGTTGCATTTTTATATGCGAATGTATTAAATATTATGATTTTCTTCTCAATTGTCGTTTCTGTTGTAAAAATAAAGAACAATATTTGATGGATAACGATAATAATTATTAAAAACCAGAAATCTGGTGAAAATCCTTCATTTCCCATCATTTGATCGGAATGAAATTAATAACCTAAAGCGTAAGCTCCTGAGATTTTGATGTAGGAAATCAAGTATTTCCCTTCCATCAACTTTTTAGTCACAGAGTGAGGAAAGATATGATTAGACAATTTTTATTTTCCCACTATTCAAAATTAACTGCAACCAGTTGCATGGGAGAGGATCCCATTGTAATAATAATAATCATAATAATAGCCAAAAACTTCAACTCAAGTTTTTATCCATTCCCAAAACAGCTGCAGGCAGTAATAACGATGAAGCAAAGGGGTACTGAATTTCATTCTTCTGTGTCAGTCTGGTGAGTCGGATGTAAACTTTATAAACTTTGATTATGAGATTTTCTCTCAATGCGGTGTGGTTGGAGGTGGATAATGCACTCTTGTATAAAAGTAACCTGTTCACATGGTCTCATTATCACTTCTTTATAGGACAACTTCTCGCTCTAACTTTAATATAAAATAATATTATTCTCCCGCGTTTGTAGTAAAAGCTAAGCCGTTGATGTTCTTTTGCAGAAGAGTGAGCGTAGTGTAATGTATAATATGTGAGTAAATAAAGGGGATATAAAATAAGTCCAACCAACCAACGTCCCAACCAACGTCCTGTCCCTTTGTTTCAAAGGTAGTAGAGAAAAATAGTAATAAAATAAATATACAAAGGATTCACTCTGGATGAGCCCTTCATTTTTATTTTCCTTCCATGTCATACTGTTGTTGAGTAAATAAAGGGGATATAAAATAACTAAAAACCAACGTCCTGTCCCTTTGTTTCAAAGGTAGTAGAGAAAAATAGTAATAAAATAAATATACAAAGGATTCACTCTGGATGAGCCCTTCATTTTTATTTTCCTTGCATGTCATACTGTTGTAGAGGGAAGTTTGACATAATTATTAGCCCTATTATTACGGTCCATTACCCAACTTGGATTACACAAAGGGATGCCCAATATTATATAAGGAGTAGAAGAAAAAACAGATACGGTACTTGTCTCTGTCTGGATAATAATAAGTAAAATTCAAACCGTAATTGTAATAATAATGTAATTAGTTTCAAAAGGTCTTTCAAATCATCTTTTCCAGAGTCCAGCACTACTAAAAACGAAAAGAGGTTGTTGAACGGATCAAATAAGTAGTTTTTCGTGTAGGTAATGTCATGAAGATGAAAACGATGATCATATCATTATAATCTAAAAATGCTCCCAAGGCTCATTAAAGAATGTAATGGGCGCTCGTACTGGATTCTGTAACACCTTTTTCTGTTCCAGCCTTAGGGTAACGCCCGCTTCTTTTCCAGTACAGAGTTCTTGGTAGTATCAAGGAGAAAAGTAAAAACGATCCGGAGATGAAAATGATTCATGATAGGGATGTTTGCTATTGCATTTGAAAATATGTATTTAGAGCACTATACAGTGTAAAGTTAACAATTAGAATTTATATTCAAAAATTTTTCCTTGGAATGGAATGTCTTAAGAAGCCTTTTAGCTCTGAGCATGTTATATTATTGCTTATTAATAAGGATTCTTTCTGTTTCTTTGGTTTGTGGGCAACAACCCTTTTACCTGGCTCCTACCTTTTTATTATTTATTATGATTATTATTCCATCCTATTTGACTGCGTGGTCCGCTGCTCACACCAGTTCAGCTTATTAAAACCCAAAATCCTACTCCAGTCTCGATTCCGATCATTAGACAAACGGAGAATGTTATTTAAGATAAATTTTTAAATAAGCCGATGCGATGTTCTTAAGCTATTACGCGACTATGATTTTCCACTGTGGTTCTTCTTTTCTGGCACACATATCTAGTGAAACGGAATTGAAGAACACACAGGGAGAAGATGGGTCAGGTGTCCATTAACCCGTGACCTTTACAAAGAAACTTTGGTAATATAATGTTTCTGTGTGCCCAGTAATACCTTCTCTTTCTATATGATAATACCACTGCAGAAATTCATTGGTAAAAAAGAAAGCAGGTAATAAATAGGTAACCTATGCACTTCCACATATTACCTCCACCACAGCCAACGTCGTAAAAACTAAAGGCCATCATCATCGTCATCCGCAGTATCATTATTATTCGGTTTGACCTGCTCTAGTGTTGTTCCTTTTTTGTAGGACTTGAGTAGTCCTTCTCCTTCCTACTTCCTACTACGACTTATGGTTGGTCTGCAGAGATAAAAAGCGATGAAAGTAATTCCCTGTCTATTCTTCTAAAAACTGGTAAGTGAAATGAATGAATGTGCTTACGAGGCTTGCAAAGGGAGATGTAAGGAGCGCTCACTACAGGGAGCAATCGTGATTTATTGCCATCGAATTACTCTGTTGTTGGTTATAATAATCGTAAATGATTATAACTGTGATGATGATGTGGATGGATATTGTAAGGTGGACTAGGCGACTATTATATCGTATTAGCGGTTTTTAGACGGACCTACCGCGACAAATACTCATATCTGTACATCTACATGGTACATTACGTTATCGCTTACCCGCTGTTAATGAATGGATGGAGCCAGCAGCAAAAAATATTGCTATTATGAAGGAGTTTTTGTTTACTATTTACTGTTTGCTCTGTTACAGGATACATCATATTGCAATCTAATGTTTATTTCTTAACTTTTAGCTGATGATTTTTATGGGCAAATGGTTGAAAGAGTGATTAGGGCTTATTAAATACGTGCCTTGTGTTTAGAAAAAGCATTTTAGGTCATTCCATTTTATTTAATAACTACTTTTGCTTTGCTCGCTTCATGGAGGGAAAATCTGTCGAACTCACTTCCCATCTCACAATCAGTGCAGTATGGATTCTTGAGATAGAGGCGGATCCGAAACAAAAATCGAGGAACAGAAATTTGAAATGAAACGGTGTAAACTAATAAAACTAATGAAAGAGCAAGACATGTAGTGTAAAGCTTTTGATGAGATTTTTCTAAACAACAAACAAACAGTCATTAGTAAGCTTTAAATTTTCTATGCCGTAACGGAAACATGATATTAAAAATGTTACACAACAAATGAAGGATAGATTGCGTGATGTGGGCAATGGGCAATTTTTTATTTTGTTGCTAGACTTCATCCCATGTTTCAAATGATGCGTTACAGTGCGTATCAAATCTAAATTTGATTTAAAGATTTGCTTTGATTATATATTTTTTAAAAGTGAACCGAATTATGTGAGGCTGTACTGATGATGAGAGTGATTATTTGTTGATGATAAAGAGGAAAAGACATGAACCCATTAGCGCCATGCCAGTATTGTTATTAGCATTTACCTTATATTTTTTTGCAAAAATCGAAAGGGATTTTAAAGAGCAGTTGTCCTCTCATTCTGTACTTTGATCAAAATGGTATTTTGCTTTTATTTGCCATACTATATCACGAGGAAGAGCAAACCGGAAGATGTTCATCTCCTCCCAAAACTATGGGAATTTTGTAAATGGAAATATTAAAAAGTAAATTAAGGAACGACATCAACAAAAATATAATTAACCAATCATAAAGTCTTAAATGTTTTGCAACATGACATCGTGCCCAGGTTAAAATTTTCTTGTAGTCCCCCACGTAAAACTCAAAATATATATGTGAAACAAAATTCTCGTTTAATAGTTTTCCATTTAGATTGTCATCGGTGTATAATAGCAATGTGATTTTTAAAAAAATGATGATTATTAACCAGTCAAGATCTGAGATTGCTGTAAAAAATAACGATAATAGTGTTAGTACAGCTGCATAATATGTAATTATTATTATCTAACAAAGTAAGCCATATCCGTTATATTGCTATTTATTGTGCGCGTACTGCTGCAGAGTGAAAATTTTATCGTTGTAAAAAATAACGATAATAGTGTTAGTACAGCTGCATAATATGTAATTATTATTATCTAACAAAGTAAGCCATATCCGTTATATTGCTATTTATTGTGTGCGTACTGCTGCAGAGTGAAAATTTTATCGTTTTCGAAATATTATTATTATTATTACTGTGTTAAGTAAACCTATACAAATGTTTCACGCTGTTCACAGCTTATTATTGCCCTTTGCCCTCATCATCTCATCTGACTCAGCGAGAAGTCTTTTCTACCATCATTTGACAGAAGACGAAGAATATCACATTGCACATAGGAGATGATTTCCCTTATTCATTACAAGCTTCCTCATCCTATCATATCAACGGACGATAAGCTAGTGTAAGTAATTTTTAATGCACTTGGAGAACATTGTGTCTCTAGATTAGTTCCGCAAAGATAAATGACTTCGGGACAAAACACCGTAGTCCATATCATATTATTTAATCCGACGAGCGCAGAAGGGAAAAGTACTTAACTTTTTTGAGCTAACTAAGCCGGACTTGAAGCAATTAACTATGGCGAAAATGATATGAAGTATCATGTTAACAAGTTTTAATGGAAGTTGCAAACTTGCAATCTTTAATATAATGATGTGTGTGGATTATGATACCTTTTAAAACAGAAAACTGCATTGTTTTAATCTTGCATTCTTTCTCATTATAAGCAGCTTATTTATATTCAGATTAAGTTCATTTGCCACTCACCTGTCATCCTCACTGTAAAGGTCCATTAACTTCTCGCTGTTTCTGACTATGTCCCTATCATATCATATCAAATTTCTTATAAATATTTTCCATTCGGATCCGGAACCATGATATCAACTTTCTCAGTTCAAAACAAAGTTCACTAATTCCTTTTGAGTTTTCTTTGGAAGTAAAAAACCCTATCATAAAAGCAAATGATTAACAATTCTGCCAACGAGAAGAATGAATCCGATTCATTTTATACCTTTTAAAATCTATCAAAACATAAGCTTTACCCATCAAGGGAGAGTGTGGCAAAAGTGATCAGAGTAAAAGACATTTAATCCTTTTATCGCTTTCGGGATGAACAAGTCAAGTCTCTTTTTATTAGATTTAATCCTTTTAATCACCAAACAGTGACGGAACAAAAAAATCATCCCTTGGTTCTTCGAAGAAAAAAGAATCACACCTTTTCCTTTGCAAAAAATGACAGGCAAAGAGTACTCTTTGCAGCCTCCTTTTTTCAGTACATGAATGAAAGGGAAAGCTTAAGAGGAAGGAATATACATAGTAGGAAGAGATTGATGTAGGTTTTGAAGAAAATGATAGTGGAATATAATGGCGGAACAATCAATCTAGCACACAAACAGAAACACTTTGAAAATATCAATACGGCTTAGTTTTTCAACATTTAATTCTGAAATAATAATAACCCTTCCTACAAACCATCACGATGATGACTTGGTGTTTCTTCGTCCGCTTTTATTTGAACGGTTGAATTGAGTTAGTGTGTGTATGATTGATTAACTGACAATAATTACACTTTTGCACTCTTCTCTCTAGAAACACATTCATATAGTCAGTAAACAGCCATTCAGCTTAAACACTACTTTGTTCCCTTTTGATTACAACCTTTTTTTGCAAAGTGTCACTCTTTATTGAGTAAGATTACTACTTTTTTATAATTCTTTAAAAGCGAAATGTAATGACGGCTGCATTCAACCATGTAATCTTACGATAATCGAGGTAAGGCGAAACGCGAGTTGATGATGGTCCCTTTGCTCACACAACTGATTTCTCTGGGAGGCAACTTTTTATAAAAGTGTATGGTTCCTGTAAAGCCTTAATAACAAGCAAACTTGTAGAATAAACTTTATACAAGAGATTTTTGTTAGAACAATTAGTGAGCTAATCTAATGATGATACTAAAAGGAAGAAATCGAAAGTGTTATGAAAAGGTAATGTCTATGGCTTTTGACGATTA
>JAANSO010003233.1:0-11845 GCA_036507315.1 Lepidocyrtus fimetarius | reverse complement strand
GGATAATCCAATTCGAAACAAGAACAATTTCCGCTTAGTCAAATCCAAAGGATTTCAATCATGAGGGCCCTTTTGGCTTTGACAATTGTAACACTTGTCGGTGTCTCAACCAGTGCTCCAAGTATTTAGAAAATAAAATAATAACTTCATTCTCTCAACATTTATTAAAGGCAAGTCTTATATCATTTACATCATCTCATTTATAAACATTTAGTGACGACGGCTGTCGACTGGGACGCAGTTAGCCAAAAAGCTGACGAAATCGAATCAACCGTTTCTGCTGCTGTCCGCTCAGTTATTGCAACCGCAAAGAGCGACAGCGCAGCCGTCGGTGGAGACATTGAAAGAAAACTTGCAGGACCTTCCGAACAAGCCAGAGCCGTTCTTGCTGAAGCTAAAGTTGCAATTGGAAATAGGAATCTGAATGAAGCTGACGCAAAGGAAAAGTTTGACAGACTTAAGACTATTCTTGCTGGTGCTCAGGAAGCTATCCGTCCAGATGTCGCCAAGTTATCCGCAGCTGCCCAAAACAGCATCCGGGACACCCTCAACTCAGCTTACGCCACCGCAGAACGTCTTGCCAATGAAATTTATGTTCTTCTTCGCAACAACATTGCTTTATTAGCTATCGACTGGGACGAAGTGAGCCGAAGAGTTGACGAAATCGAATCAATCGTTACTGCTGCTGTCCGCTCAGTTATCGGTACCGCAAAGAGCGACAACGCAGATGTAGGTACCGACGTTGAAAGAAAACTTGCAGGACCCTCCGAAGAAGCTAAGGGCGTTCTTGCTGAAGCTAGAGTTGAAATTGGAAGCAGGAACCTTGACGAACAAAAGGCAAAGCAAACGTTTGACAGACTTAGGGCTATTGTTGCCGGTGCTCAGGAAGCTATTCGCGCGGATGTCGCCAAGTTATCTGCATCTGCCCAAAATAACATCCGCGACACCTTCAACTCAGTTTTCGCCACCGCTGAACGTCTTGCCAATGAAATTTATGCTCTTCTTCGTCAATAAGAGATTAACTTCCTTTTTTGCAATGTACTAACATAAATGAATAAAAGGCCGCAAGCCTGCGTAGACACTAGATTGAAAATTTGCATCTTTTTGCAGGTAATTTTAAAGTTTTGATCTATTAAAACCCTTACTGAAAGCTAAAAGATTTGTTTGGCCGAAAAGTTTAATCTTTGCAAAAATATTTGGATATTCTTTGTCAAGCAGCTATTTAAGATATCAAGACTAGCTCTTCAAGCTAGTAATAAATATAAATTAAACAAAAAATTAAAGAAAACAAAATAATTTTTATTATTCAACCAAATTCAAATATCCATTTCTGAATTACTGCTCAAAACGTGATAAGTATAATTCATTTTACATAATTAAATCTGTTATCTAATAAAGGTAGAATTTTCATAGCTCCACACTCATTCGTAAAAATTATTACAATTTATAAAAAAATTCCTTTAAACGAAAGTAAATGATTTAAATTGATGCTGTGTAAACTGTAATGTAATAGAAAGTCTAATATTATTTACGACTAATCGTAAGATCAAAATAGAACACATGAACTACTTTCTTGACTTTTTTGCCTGGTGCAAACGAAAGATTTCCTGCAGTTTTTCTTTATAGTTTCGCTTTGCAACTTCCAACACATCATTTCCTTTCTTAGTCTTCATCTGAGGGTCTGCACCGTGATCGAGAAGGAGTTGCGCAATCGCCATTGCACAACCTTTGGTTCGACGCACAGCAAAATGGAGAGGAGTAGCTCCAATACAATTAGCAGCGTTTGCGTCCAACCTTAGTTCCTCCAGACAATATTTAACGGTTTGCATACCGCCATGGGCTGAAGCGTAGTGAAGGACACTTGACCCAAAATTGTTCAATTCTTTGAAATCCACTCCTGAGTTTACAAGAATTTTAACTTTCTCCAATGCAATCTTCTTATCTTTGTCTGCCTTCAAAACATATTGCAAAGTGGTACAACCAGGTGTTCCATATTTGTAGTTGTTTCCCATATTTAAACCTTTTCTTTTTAAAAAATTTAGCTGGGCAGCAGTGCCCTGACGCAGAACAAGGTGGAATGCTTTCTCCTTAACAAATGCGATTTCCTGGTGGCAATATCCATCCGGCTTTTTTTGCTTATCAAATAGGCAGAAGAGAAACTCCCAGAGACTATCCCTGTCCACTTTCGCATTGACTTCTGCCTCTTCCAACCATTTTAAAGCTTTGTCTATCTTTCCTGTCCCGGGCTCTTGCAAAGGAGGATTTAGTTTGCAAAGAAATGGTTCCAAACCAGCGACAGTTTCTCTCGATCCATTTCCTTTGATTTTGCACGACATCATCATCCTCTCTTCGTTTCGCATGTGCTCCATTAAAACAGTACCTCGAATCGGACGGGAAAGGTTCTCCAACGAAATTTCCATTACTTTTGGAATAGAAATTGTGTCCTGAACAAAGCTTATTTTGCAAAATTCCGAATTTTTGGTTTCTCGCAATTCGAACTTAACTTGGATTGTAGGTTGAGGAACTGAAGGATTGTAGTAGTCGGGGTCAGGGAAACAAACCGACAGACAAGCAAAATCTTCGTTGTTGTTAATGATTGGTACAAGAAGAGCGTGACCTTGACCTTCTGCTAATTTTGCAATGATTGGAGTCCAAAAATGTGGCGAACTCCGCAAAGTGATCGCCCTTTTAAAGTGCTCCAGTATCATTTCAAACGTTTGAGATTGAGCCAGATGAAAGCCGTGCTCGGTTTGGAAGTGATCAATTGCCGCCGTCGCCTTTCCATTGTTGAGTTGATAATTGCATGAGGTATAGCCCAGCTTCTGACAAAGGTTCACAAGCTGTCCATATCTAGGTTTAATAATTCATTTTCATTAATATGCATCTTATTTTTATTATAAGTTCATTTTACAGAATTACAGTTAAATTAGTTACTACAACGACAGATAAAAACTTACTTTTCAAAATTATAAAAGCACGTGGCACGATGACTCTCTGCCTGGTCCCTGTCCCCTTCATATTCACAACCGTTCTTTTTGAAGGAACACTCTACCTTGATGATTTTATCCAAAAAGTTTTGTACCACAAGATTTCGAATCCGTTGCGAAGGAGGGGGCAGTTTGCCACGGCAACCAGGACATTTATTTTTCAAACGAGGGTTTTCATAGCATTCTTTACACAAAATGTGACCATTTCCGCACTGAAAAATATGAGCCTTTGGAAGTTTTAGGCAGACGGTGCAGCTAAACTTGTCAAGGACGACCTTTTTGTCGAGTTTGATTCGTTTTCTACTCTCCATGATGACAACGACTTAAGGTTGAAAGTATCCTGGGAAAATTTTCTGTAACAAAAATTAAACAAAATCAATAAATCTTAAATCGACAAAAACACTTACCTATTAAAATATAACGTTTTAATTAAATACGGTTTCAAACACTTCTTGATTGTCTTATTTAAAAAATATATCTTACCAGTTACAAATATAATTACCAGTTGTAATTAAAACTTAATGAGAATCGGTTGTCCGTTGAGCAGTGAACAAAATGCGTGTGTCAGGTGAGATGGATAAGGGCAGACTGAGGAATGAAATGAGGAGAATTCTTTTCTTCTGGTTTGAAGTGAGCGGTGGTCTTAACAAGATTATTTGATTGCTACCAAACTATGAGGAATGTGATGGGGCACTGTGATACAATAATAGTGAATTATTGTACCTAGAGACAAAGTAAAACATCACTTTTCTCTTGGATTTTGTAAAATAAATCAATCAAAAGCAAAATAACTGCAATAATAATTCCCACCTTTGTTTATGAAGTTCATTAAAAAGGCTCGTGTCTTAAGATTTTAATATTTATGCGTTTATTTTACAGAATATTTAAATAGTAGCTACAGTTTTATACGAGATTTAATCTATTTTAAAATTGCTATTCCTTCTCCAGTCTCATTATACCCTCGGCAAAGTTTCAAAGTCTCTTCGGACCTCTCCTTCAACCTCTCCCTGAGCGTTTCCTCCCCCTCCACAAAAACCATAGCCATTCCACTAACCGCGTGCCAATCCAAATGACAATGCATCAACCAAACCCCAGGGTGAGCGCTCCTTCAGCCGCTCCCTGAGCGTTTCCTCCCCCTCCACAAAAACCATAGCCATTCCACTAACCGCGTGCCAATCCAAATGACAATGCATCAACCAAACCCCGGGGTTATCCGCAACGAACCTGATGACAACCCAGGACATACTAGGAACCTCAATAGTATCCCTTTGCATCCCCTCCAAGGTTAACTTATCCCTTGTCGAATTAAACTGCATGTCCGCCACTTTGCCCACTCCCAAAACCCAAAAATGATGCCCGTGCAAGTGAACCGGGTGTGGATTTGCGAATAAATTGTTCACCACAACCTGAACAACACTTCCTTCTTTTATGTTCACCCTCGTCATTTGATTTGTAATCTCCTCCTCTAAAATTATCTTTTGAAGGAGGGGCTTATCATCCGGATAAGTAAAAGGAACGTAGTTAATTGATGGACGTCTTACGTCATCGTCGTAATCTTCTAAAAACGTTAGGCTCACCGTGTGCTCTTCGTCAACGGGGTCAGGGGCTGGGGTTTTATGAAACGGTTTTAAATCCATCTGGTTGAACCTCAAAGGTCCTTGGAGTGTCGAGATAGTTGCTTTTCTTGGAAACGACCCAATCCACCCGGCATGTTCAGCCACAGTTTCAGATTTCCCTGGGAAGGAGCTCAAGTCGTCATCTGTGCACTCCAGAATAGCTGTGGCGTTTGGATTTACAACGTCGGCCCATTGGTTGATATTTATTATTCCAGGACCTCTTAAATTCGCGTGGTTAGTTTCGGCATAAGAACGAATTAAATATCTTCCGCCGGAAGTTGAATTTTCATTACATTTCACAAGAAATGAATAGCGCTGCCCTTCGGAAATTGGGATAACATGGGTAAGAACGGGCTCCAGGGCGTCCACACCATCAGCTTCGATTACTTTTAGGTCGTGTTCAGCAATAGAGAAATCAAAAGGGGTTCGGGCAGCGGCGTTGATAAGCCTAATGCGGTAAACCTGCCCCCTTTGAATTCTCACCACGGGGCGTTGCATTCTGCGAGAGCGACAAGTAAGATTTTGAAGAAGCGCCGCAGGACAATTGTATTTCCCCATTCCGTTAACTAAAACCGAGTCGATGAGGGGAACCTGGCCAAAAGCTTGTTGGGAAGTGTACCACTCTTCAGTTTCCTTCGCAGGGCGGTGATACCAATCGCTGAGGATTAGAGTGGCTTCACCGTAGTAATCAAACGCTGGGGTTTGCCCTTCCCCCTCGTGGATTATCAAAGGACCGAAGAGACCTTCAGTGTATTGGCTTCGAAAATGAGAGTGATACCAGTAAGTGCCCGGTTGAGTGGCGTTGAAACGGTACACTTGTGAGTGCCCGTATGCCAAAGGGCATTGCGTTATCATTGAAACTCCATCTTCAAAGATTGTGTGCTTTTGGTGAAGTCCGTGCCAGTGAAGGGTGACGTTCTGGTGGTCTTGAATTGAGTTTATTAAAGTGATTTCGAGGACGTCGCCCACGGAAGCTGTGAGGGTGGGGCCGGGAAAGGTGTTGTTAACGGCGAGAATATTATGCGAGAGGATTCCATCCGGGTAGCCGGACATGTAGGAGACGACCAAAGTGTATTGAACGAGTTTCCCAGAGGTTTCCTCCGGAACTTGGGAAATTAATATTAAAAGAAGAACGCTGGAGATTTTAAAACTTTCCATTTTGCTTGTGATTTCTTTGGGAGTTTAAATGCAAATAAATCAAGGTTGATTATCTTTTATAGAATATAATTTGTTTTTTAAACACTTAAAATTATTTTTATCCAGATTACAATAATTACGTTAATAATAGCGTCGTATGATATTATCATTTAAGCTTTTATAAATCATTCAATTTGCGTTTAAGCGAAAGGGGATTATATAATTATGATAAGCCGAATGAATTATGATTGTAAAGGATTTGTTTAAATCCTACAGCGTCGGTGATGCTCCGGGTTGAAAATGTATTTTGATATTAAAAGTTAATTGAAAAGCGTTAATTGCGCAATGTTTTAATCCTTTTACGTATTTAAAGCCCACTTCAAGCTTTCAACAAAGCTTAATAAAGGGTAACGTTTTTGGATGTAGAAAATGATTGATTATTTACGGAATTAAGCTCGAGTTTAAAGGCTAAAGTATCAGGATAATGACTGGATAATCTAGAAATTTAATTGCATTTCGTTAATTTTAATGCAGCAAAATTACATAATTAGTGATATTTTTAGAATAAAACTGCGACAAAAATCAGAAACTGTCATTAAATGAGCATCTGGCCTGATGACAATTTTAACGAGACGTAAAGACGTAACGCGTATTTTCATATTTATCAGCTTATTCCTTGCAATCATCATACAAGATCTGACTTTTTACATACAAGTAAAAAACGCTAACAAAAACTAATCTGATAATTACGGAGTGCAGTAGTTAGATTTTGCAAAGCGTTTATACAGATGCAAGTGTAAATGATCACATTTCGACGTGTGACGCGACGCCCCTAATCAACAATGGGAAAGGGACAAAATCTGGTTAAAATATGTGCATAAATAATTCCCGCAATTAAAATGTCATTTACCTCAGCAAATTTGTCCAGAAATAGAAAGTGCGCCCTACTTATTGCAATTTTTGCAAATGAACATCGGAATGAAATATTACAGTTTAGATTAACATTGGAACAACAGAAAACAATAAAAAATGAAACAAGCAAGGATTTACAGAAGGAGATTGCTCCTCTGCATTGTTTTACTTCTTCAACAGGTAATTTAATTACCCATTTAGTCAATTGTAATGAATAATTAACAGTATCTTTCAGAGTTTAGCAGTTCCCTTACCAGAAGAAGAAGAAACTGAAGGTGAGGAGGAAGGGGACAGTGTTGAAGATGATGAAGAACGAGCTCCAGAAAAGGAAGAGGAGGAGGAAGAAGAAGAAAGTGTAAGTTCCTCCACAAATTCAACAGTTTTGGAGGACGTTGAAGTGTCTTCAACAACGGAAAAGAAACGGTACAGAGTCCGAAGAAAACGTACGACAACGACTACAACGACAACCACTCCCTCCACAACCACCTCCAACGTCCACTCGTACTTTCCAGAAGACGATGAAAACGACATTTCCGTCCCTGTGAAGCTCCTCACGTTAAACAAAACAATTTATCGAAGAACGACAACGATCCCGACGACCTCGACCACCCTCCCGACAACCACCGAAGAGCCTACGACCACAACCACGGAAGAAACTACGACGCTTGGAAACGAATCTTATTTTGAAAACCTTGATGATTTACTTAAAGGCGGGACTTTTATTTTTAACGGGACGAGTTTTGTAATTGAACCGGAAGAGGTGACTTCCACAACGGAGGAAGAGGAAGAGGAGACGACTACTCCGACGACGACGACAACCACGACGAGGAGACCCCGGCCAAGACCTGTGAATCAATCTTATTCTTCTTTGATTTTGGAGGCGGTGAGGAGTCGGAGGTTTCAAAAGTGGTGGGATACGGTGGAATGCTATGTTTTTTACTTTTGTGATGATGAAAACGAACTAGGAACGAGTGCCCTTGGGCCGGGGCCGAGGCCACCGGCTAAAGGACAGGAAGAAGAGGAGGAAGAAGAAGAGGAGGAGGAAGAGGAAGAATAAATTATTTTGACCCTAATTATTATTAATTTTTTACCTTTTTATTTATTTTAACTAATCCATATTTGTAAAGTGTCCAATTAAAAATGTTTTATTGATCAAAATTATGTTTTGGTTATTAGCAAACCACATTTTAACTTTAAGATGAGACAAATTTTAAGCAATTTGAACATTTTACACAATCGCAATGACATCACATCTTTTTTATGATAAACTTGCAAATCATGAAATGATTTTGTATAAATGGTTTACTCACGTGCGTGCTTGTTTTTCACAGAAATGACCTTGAAAATCATTTGACTTTGCTATCTCATTCATATCTCCTGACTTAAATCATTCTCAGGCTGAAAGGCAAGCATTAATCCGGAAAAATAATAATTTTAGTGTTTAAAAGTTTTAAAATATTTAAAATGTTGAAGTTTTTAGAACGTTTACCATTCCTATTGAGTGGGATAATCCTGGGGTTGATTTTAATACCGGGATTGCCGCCCCATTTGGAATATAAATCTTATCGGTAATATTAAAATTCAAAATAATTACTAAAAAATACTTAAAACCATTCATATTTTTAATTTTAGAGTTGAACTCCCAAAAAGAGAGTACGTAAAATTGTTAAACTCAAACGATGTCCTCTCCGAAGCTGAATTATTTTACGATGGGCCCCCAGTCCATTTAAACTTCGGCGGGGGCATCCCATTCGGAGTTGAGTCTGTTATCGAACTCGAGGACGGCTCAGTAATTGCCGGAGATCCCACTGGAACAGTTTTTAAAATCAAGGGAATGGGAAAGGACCAAAAAATTGAGAAAATTACGCAATTATCGTTTCCTTGTCCTGGAGAAGAGAAAAATGGGTGTAGTTGGCCCCTTGGAATGCGACTGGATGGAGAAAACTTGTTTTTAATGGATGTGTACGCTGGTGTTGTAAAAATTAGTTTAAAAACAGGTTCCCAAGAGGTAATTGTGAAGGCACAGGAGCCACTGGATGGAAAAATTAGCCGTTTTCCTGAAGATTTATCAATTTCAAAGGATGGCAAGATTTATTACAGTGTAAGACTTAAATTATATTAAAATTTTAGCGAGGTTAATTAATTTATATTTAATTTAGGATGGGCACACGGTTAATGACCCGCTTTATGAGCAATTAGGACACCGAAGTGGAAGATTGATTGAGCACGATCCAAAAAAGAGAACGACGAAGGTCCTTCTTGACGACATTTCCTTTTCAAATGGGGTCTGTCTTGAAGAAAACGATGAATTTGTGCTCGTAACGGAATTTTCCAGCGCTTGTATTCGGCGGTATTTAAATTTAAACTTAATTGTTGATTTAAATGGTCTGATTAAATATTTTTTAATTAATTAGGTACTACCTAAAAGGGGATAAGAAAGGAACAAGCGATGTTTTTATTGAAGGACTTCCGGGTTATCCGGATAATATCCGACCTAACGGAAAAGGTGGATTTTACGTGGCTTTGTGGGCTGTTTGGGATGACGAGGTAGAAAATTAACTTTAATTACCGATAATTAAATTATTTAACTAAAATTTATATTTTTTTGCAGAATTCTCTGAATTTTCATCAATTTTCTGAACGGCCGATCCTGCGAAAACTAATTTTACGAGTGAGACACATCCTTTTGGAAGGAATAGGTCTGTTAAAAACAATTATTCCTCAGAAGGGGACTTTAAGGACGTTACTGGAAGATTTTGAAAATTATTACGTAAGTTTTTAATTTAATTTAGTTTTTTATTTTCGGCGTTAAATTATTTAATGGATTTTTAGGTGAGAAGTCTCGGATTCTTTTTAAACGTTGGAAAACAAAAGAAAATTGCGATTGTTGCAGAATTATCAAAAACGGGAGAAGTCATCGCGATATTTTCAGATAAAACAGGAAAGGTTGGAAATCTAAGTCAGTTTACAAGAGGAAAGAAATACGGGTATTTGGTTGAGCCCTTTGGGAATAAAATTTGGAGGGTTAAAATGGACAAGTTAGATAATTGGCTTTAATAAAAAATAAAATATAATTCAAAGTTTCAACAAAATTTTAAACTAATACAATTTTAACGGTAATATAAGATTAATTATTATCAGCAACACCTGGCTTATCTGTTAAGCTTATCAATGTGAGAGCTTATCAGAAATTATAAATAAAAGGATAATTACGTTTGCTCTATTCATTCCATTTCATGTTGATTTTAGCGTACCGGTACTCCATGCTTTAATATAATTACTTTAGAGTTTATGAAATAAAAAATTAAATGAATTGACTGATTAAATATTTAAAATAGCGGATGGCTCGTGGCAAGGGAAGGTTGTTGTGAAAGGGTGTTTTGTAGTATTCAATGCTAATTTTTTAATTCTAAAGAAACCCCCGCAGCGTCACAAATGCATTTTTACCTATGCATTCTTCAAAAAAGCCTTATTAAATATTATCTAGACCTGTTTAAGGATTAAAGAGGCGTAGGTGTAACATGGTTTCTAACGTATTTTTGAATAAAATTCTTAATCTTACGAGTTGTTAACTTAACTGACTTAACAAGGATGCGTTTCCTTCTTTACCTAAATGCAGTTGATTAAAAGCAATTGTCTTTGATTAGAGGCATTTTAGAGAAGATGCACTTTAACAATTAAATAGTTGAGGCTTCTATTATTTAATATTTTACACGAATTGTTACAAGTTAATTATTTAAGCGCATTCAACCAGAAAGACGAGATCCTTTAAATAATTGTGTGCAGTGCAGCCTAATAAAAGGGTTGAGCTTTTAGTTAAAACATTTCATTCTGTTACAAGTTCTTCATCGTTAAGATCGTTCGGCTGAAACGATTTTGAAAATGGCACGGTTATTTTATTGGAAAATATTTTTAATTTTCCCACTAATTTTTGAAAATTGTTCAGGAAGAAGAATTATTCAGGAGGATATGTGGGAAAATAATGATGATCCGTATCATCACAAAATAAACTTGGATCGGGAGGGGAACTACATTTGCGAATATTTAGTTAATTGGGATAGTCGCGTGATTTTATTCAACTTAACTGTAAAAACTCGGGGCTATGTGGGATTCGGAATTAGTTTTAACGGAGTGATGGAAGGGGCTGATATTGTCATTGGAGGAGTGAACAGTTCCACGGGGGAGGGTTATCTTTACGACATGCACGTTCCACTGGGAACAAAGCAACCGGTTTTGGATTCTTCGCAAGATTATAAATTACTTTCTGCTTGGGAGAATGGGACCCACACGAGTTTGTCTTTTTCAAGGGGGATTGAATCATGTGATGAAAACGATGTGGGGATAATCGATGACACGCAGAGGTTCCTCTGGGCATTCGGGGAGAAGGATGAATTGACTCTGTATCATTATCAAAATAGGGGAGAGTACGTTTTGCAAATTTTGGCGCCAGATTTTACTCCAAGAAGGATTCAAGAAGCTTTGAGGTTGAATCAGACATTGACTGAGGAGGACCTTGGCGATGTGAAGGTTTGGACTGTGACAAGGGCGCAAGTTCTTCCCAAACGGGAGACCATTTACTGGTGTTCCATAACAAAAAGTCCGAGTTTGAATAGAAAGCATCACATTGTGGGGTTCAACTTCCGGTTGGAAAACGAACTCCAGGCTAGGCACGTACATCATCTTACCCTTCAAAGATGTAGAGCTCCACCGGGAACAACCCCAAATGATTACTTCCAGCCTTATCTAAGAAATAACACGGGAGAGAGCTGTGCGTTTCGGGAGACTGTGACGAATGGACTGCCTTATCAACACTGTCAAGAGCTTATTTACACCTTTGGGATTGGAATGAGGGTATTTGAGACGTTTTCAATCCAAAAAATAGTCCAATTCTTCTTAAATTTTTATTTTTTTGCAGATGTTCTTCCTCCCAAGCCATATCGGAATCCCACTCGGCTTCTCTTCAGATGAATACTTCCTTTTGGATGTCCACTACGATAACCCTGCACGTGCAGACCCGGAAATCGAGATTAACATGGATATTTACTACACTTCCGAGGTTAAAAAACACGACGCCGGACAACTCATGATTGGCCATCTTCCGGCAAACGTCGCCTCCATCCTTATCCCTCCAATGTCCCCTCACCACCATTCATACGCCCCTTGTGGAGCCTCCTGCACTAGGGAAATGATCCC
>JAANSO010003232.1:0-11846 GCA_036507315.1 Lepidocyrtus fimetarius | reverse complement strand
AAGTGGCTTATTTTCTTGTCAGCACATTTCATATTTCACTTTCAGGTTTTATTTCAGAAATTTTGAGAAATATGAAAGTGGCTTACTCTCTCGGCAACAAGTACTAAACACACATGATTATGTAATTTGCACAGTGTCACAAAGTTTTTCACATGACTTTTCTTTCTGTATACATACATGCCAGTTTAATATCTATCTTTTCCTGCCAACGCCGTCATTTCAGACTCTCCACCGGTGAAATAATTGAGTTCCTGGAAGTCCTGCAGTTTCTTGTGATCCTTTATGTGAGCATAGTTTGCAGCAAGACACATTAGGTAATGGATCTGTAGTTTGAAGAGCACAGTGTAAAATTGTATATTAGATTTAATTACTTCATAAGATATCAAAAAGTAGATGTTGATTAGACAAAATCCCCTACCAAACTCATAATTACAAGGCCGCAAGACACAGTTGCAAGAATGTACATAATTACAGCACGTTCCACATAATCCTTGCAGAAAAGTTTGATTTCGTGTGTTTCGCACACTTTCATATCGTCCACGTGTGTATTCTCAGGAAAGAGAAAGTCTGGAAAATAAATATAATTACGTAATGTTACAGAGAGATCAATATCCATTAATTGTGGAAAATTATTTAATAAATACTTACGAAATTGCGTAAAATCTATGCAGTTTTCTTTGTCATAGGGTTGATGCTTATGAGCACAAAGAGACCAAAAGATTGAAAATGTTGCGGTGACAACAACAAGGAAGCAAAACATTCCCAACCAGGCCAACTCTAGCAAGTATGTTATCGTCATAAACTGTGATAATGTAAAATTGCATTGTAAATAAATTAATTTTGTATATTTAATAGGGGTCACAAAGTGGCTGCTTATTTTTTCTTCTGCATATTCATATTCAATATTTTTTACCAATGCGCAAGTAATTCTTCCTCCAACTCTGGCTTTCCAAGCTTTGTAAACAGTTCTTCTGGTTTCTCCTGTGGTGAGACACCCAACAAACAAGATCATAAGACCCAAAGCCCCCATACATGCTCCAACTATCACAAATGTTAGTTGAACTGGCTCAAGCCATTTAACTTGGAATCGGAAGACATCAGTGAACATCAACCTGGTAAGGGCAACGCCTCGATACATTGTTCCGCAAAATACACCCACTCCTGCAAGGCACATTATTGTAGCTATGAGGGTGGCATATGGAACCCTCGTTATGCAGTTTTGACACCCACCTGAAACATTGCCAATTTGTATTGAAGTTTTATTTTAAAAATATTACAATGGAACGATTATATTCTAAAATATAAGCGATTTGTCATGGATATGATTGAGGATTTTACTTACTCATTTTGATATCGATACTGGAAACTGGAAAATAAATTTGATCCGATATTATAATTGACTAGTTATAATATTCTACTCTCCACTCGTACTGAACACCACAATGAACAAATCCAGATAAATATCACTTTAAAGTTTTTCTTTGAACAGATTGATTTGGAACAGAGGCTTTATATTCACTGGAATACATCATCCCTCGTCGGCTTTGTTTTCCGTTTATTTTCCAAGCTTTGTCGTAATACATCGGACAGACACATCCAAATAAGAAACTTTCTTTCACTTGATTTATTCCTCAGAACAGTTATTAAAAATTACCAATTATTAAAAAAGTCACTTTAATGTATTATATTGAGTTATCCTGTAAGGAGTTATTCCCAGATGCGTGTAATTTCTATTTTTAAATCACTCTAATGCATCAACTCATGCTTGTGGGAATATCAAACTCGGCTCCAAAACTGATTACTAATAACCTGACTCCAGTCTACCGTGTTTACAGCTCCGCCAATGCAATCAAATATTAAATCCGCACACTTATCAGAAAAACCAATAAGATAACAAATTTGTAACGATCGTGCAACATGTCAGTCTTTCTTTGTCATATAAAAAATCCACTGCACTACTAAACATTCAGAGAGCATCTAAATTCAACTTATTTTAACACTGATTTTAAGAATTATTCACAGCAATTTTTATCCATTACAATCCGTTGTCAAAATATTCAATATCTGCCAAAATTTTGCTATAAAATTTGTCATGTGCAAAAGAGAGCAAAAATATATAAATTTTAAAGGTTCAGTACATTCTTGACAGTTGCTATTACAATTACCTTATCACTATTAAGAAAAAATTGATATCACTTGCTCAAGGGTTAATGGCTTGTAATATTTACGATAAAAAGTATTGTGCTCGTGTTACTCCGTGGATAAGATTAAAGTTGACGAAGTAAAAAAGGAAGGCATAAAATCGTATTTTATGCCATCATATCACACTATAGAAACAGCAACAGCAGCAATTTTGTTTCTAAACAGCTATAAAAATGCGTAAGTTTTTTCTAAAAAGGAATTGTTAAAGAGTGACTTGCCTATCAAACAATATATTTTCGTGTTTGATGGTTCATTCAGGTGTTGTCATGCTGAAAGTACGCACTATGCATCATGCATTGTTGCATTTGTTTGCCAAAGGAAGTTAGGGTAGTTAGGAGTTACTAACGATGAGCTCCTTTTTAGTCATCAGAATAGTATGAGTGAATGTTCCCATGTTATAAATAAAATTATAAACCGTCCCTCTCCTTCAGCTCAATGCAATAGTTGCCTCTCTGCCTTTTTATGAAAGACGAAACAGTGGAGAAAATTGTTAAGCCTCCCTCTAAACAGTACAACTCATTTTAGTTCATTACCTCACGACTACATACACAGGTATGATTGGCACAAATACAATTCAAAACTACTTTGCTATATATACGTGCAAACTCAAGTAGAATGATTGCAACTACCTGTTGTTTCAAGAAAATTGAGCCAACAACTTCTTCAAGCCAAATGTCAAAATTAAGAACGGAAGGAATAATAAGAATACGCACGTTTATGAACAAAATCACAAAAGGATTCGCTAGGTTGCTATTTTAATTTTTCTGGGGACTGACAATGATGATGGGGGGCTTGGGCATTTGATACGCTATGGTCCTTAGTTCTGCACTAATGAGTTAATTTTATATAGAATTATTTCTAACTTTACGTTGAAAAAGTATAATCTGCACAGAATATAGCACTTGAGAAAATAAATCAAAGGTTTTTTGCAGCATAATGTTGCATCTCGAAACGTTAAAAATTACTACAGGCAGGAAGTTCAGAAATGACAATGGGAAAGGAGTGCGACAAAGACACAAAATGACTTGTAGAGTTTGACCTTCTTTGAGATTGTTTAGAAATTGAGGAGATACGAAGCTACCAGGAGGAAATGACAAGGCGTGTGCTTGAAATAAAGATTACACACTGTTCTACCAAAATAATAAAATTGCATCAATCCTTTTAATATGATTTTAATTTGCTTTAAAGTTATTTTTGTCTTCAAGTCTAGATATGTCAAAAAGTTCAAAATATTTCATCTTCTCATACATTTTTTATGAACAGTCTTGCGTGAAATTATTTCTGCTAAATCTTTGCTTTGTTGGCTCATCTTTGTTGCCAACTAAATTTTGTTTTCATACAATGCTGCAGATTTAAAACAGATTGAATATATATTGCAATGAAAATCTCACCGTTCTCATGAGCTAAAAATTATGCTTTTCAAAGCAATTGATTATATTCACTATTTATTTTATACATACCTGTATGTTGTGATTCAAGTTTTGATTTAATTTTGAAGCTGCAATAGCAAATAAATCTAAAAGCGCATCAATTCTCGATTGAATTTGCGAAAATCTTTTTTGGTTCTATTTTTCAATCAACGTGACTAATGGCATGGAATTATAAATAGTACACTCACTATATATGTATTATCGAATATCAAACTCTTCTGCAATATTCAGTCCCTACTCAATTTAATCCTTTTTCAGCACGGTAGGTCATGTGTTTTGCAAATGATTGCAAATTACTTTTATTGCGACATATATGACACTGGGTGGGCGAAGATTCTTATTCTTAACACATTAAAAAAACAAAATCAGGTTTTAGCCACTACATCCGTGTTATGTGGTATGACTTTTGGCAAAATAACACAGCATATAGCTTAAAATTACAAAGAAATTGGTTTATCAGAGTGAAAAATGAGGGTTTCAAGGACAACCTGGAATATGTTGACATCAAACAGAAAAGGTTACGTAAGCCTCTTGATATGCAGATAGGTACATGTTCCTTATAATTTTAATTCACTTCGCCTCTTCCATATTTATCTTTCACTGTTAAACACTAAAATTGAACTGTTTTAAAAACTTAGAAACGTAATCTGTCGGTTTTGGAATTCACTTCCAGTGATTCACCGGACACCACCGTTTGCAATTTTTTACAAATACTGGAGTGTTTTTGGTCTTTGAACTCTCATTGGGTAATTTATGAAAACTAAACTGTTATTTTCTTTTTGTAAATATTTGGAACTGGATAATGGCTTTGAGTTTCTAAATAAATAATGTGCACGAGTTATTGAAGAATCAATCTTGTTTACATGAGGAAAATTCCACAATCACGAGAAATTGTAAAAAATAGAAGAGACTTTGCGTAGGATTTTGTTCTTACAGAGTTCATCACTCTAAATTATACTTCTACATCTTTGCTTTTTATACTTACGTCATTTACATGATAAGTAGATAAATATTGGAATTTATTAAAGGTTTATTCACCGGTACAAAATTACAAAACTTGTGTATTTTTAATAAGCTTTTGTAGATTTTAAATTAAGACTCTTCAATAAATTGACCTACACAGAAGGCACATGATCAAGTAAAATATTTAATCATCCTAGAAGATGATTACTTTTCAGCTAATACCGTGTGGACGTATCTACTTACAAGGTAACTGACTGGCACTAAAGAAAATTTGTACAATTTGACTTCTAAAAAACCTAAGTTGATGTCCTGTAATCTATGTGTTTCTACTATTAAAATAATTTTATTTTTATATTCTACAATTTTAATCTACTTTGGTCTAACAATAACAAAAACAAATTTGTCACTGGCTGCTTAAAGTCTTTGTTTGTAAACAAGTAAAAGTATTGAAATTGTTATGATTAGGTTATCAATATCTATCCATTATATCTTTTTCTATTTGTTTAAAAATTCCATTACCATTGGTGTTTTGACGGACACTGTGTCCTTGAACTTCTATAAAAGAACTTATTCGAAGAACTCTCAGATTACCAAAATAATACACGATAACTTTAAATTTACTCTTAATCCATTGATCATCAGCTAAAGTCATGAAAGATTAAAAAGGACAAAAGGATTTGGTGGAATATTTTTCATGACTAATGAGAACTGCTACCTATATATTAAAATTAATAAAAAGGAGTGTATGAAGAAGTAGTTATTACGGACGGAGACGTTTGTAAGCATAAACGACAAGAGAGAGCAAAAAGGCAATCCTTTTTTCACCAGAGGTTAAATAATTGTCAGTGGAGGAGAAAGAGAGCGGCGAGGGAAATGACTGGAATGGTGCAGCTGCTGAAGAATGATTGAATGTGAATGCCCCCATTACAAAAATGATCGAATTCACAGAAACACCAGGTCACTTCATCATAGTAATCTCTACAAAAGTATAATTTCATTAGATAATGACAAAGATGCTTATCCAGAAAATTATTGCAATTAAAGGAATCGCTCACAAGTTACCTTTTGATGTCAAGTTGTTTAATGCTGTTATTAACATAGTGCGCCAGTTGAATATCTTTTGCGGCGGGTCGGCACCCTTCATACTTATCTGCTGGGACGTCATGGCGAGAATACTCCAACAAACTGAGACAATTCCTTGTGATAATCTCATCCGCTGTGTGATTAATAGTAATGCATGTAGATTATGACACAGGGGCTAACACGGTTTTTAATTATTAAAGATCCTTGTAATTAGAACTGAATTATGTATACCTCCTTTTCGTTCCGTAATTTTTACACATTTGTCATGTTCATGTTGACAAGTGTAAGAAGTGTACCAACGCCAGTCAAATGAATCCCCACAGCCAGGCTGTGTGCTCACACATTGATAACACCACAAACCGTCAACTAATTACAAAACAATGTTATCTAATTAACATTTTGCACTCATTCAATAAATATTAGGTTTAAATAGGCTGCAAAATGTCTTACCATAGCTAAATATTGAACTTAAAACAACAAGAAGAAACAACTTTTGATTTGTCTCCATTTCATACCATGAATTATTATTAATCTTCCCGAAATCAATTAAATGGACTAAAATAACTTAAGCAATTTTACGAGTTTAAAATAAAACTGACTCATTCAACCAAGTTTACCATAGACAAGTTGATTTTAAAATGTATTTCTTGGACAGTCAATGCAATGCCTAGCCTGTCATTGCTAACGCATTGTTACACTTGTAATTGTGTTGGCTCGGCTATGTTGTGTATATTCAAGAGTTATTAACCTGTTCCATGTTTGGTTTCACAAGTAGGGAATTCAAAAGTAAAAACTTACCTGTCCATAAATACTTGTATGCTTTTGTTTTCTACTAACAATGTGACGGAGATGCACACAGGTGAACATAAAACCGCCACCGTTCCTCCTAAAAACGCGTAATAGAAGCTACCGGACAATGATAAACATTTTTATGAAATTCTTGACTAATACTTTAGCACGTGATTATAACCATGGAGCGCATCTCATGACAAGATTGCAAACTTTGTAATAAATTATGTTTTCATTTTTTTGCGAATACTGAATTATTGCAATTCAAAGTAATTTAGGATAGACATTACTTTGATTAAAGATGTGATATCATAAATCAAGTAACTTTATTCAAATTTTTGTAAAAGCAAAATCATTATTCATATTGAATTGAAACATATTTTAGAATTTGCTCTTTCAATGTAAAAAATAAAAGTTTAGTAGTACATTTTATATTTGTTTCAATTTCTTTAAATTAAATGAGCTTTGATGCAATTATAAACACCAATTTTAATCATGTTTTTCAAGAAATCATTCCTCGTCGATGTACCCCCACCACAAGATTAAATGAAAAGTTTGGCTAGCATAACAAGATAATCAATACTTTAGACTCAACTTGTACAGTCAAAGAAAGATTTAAAATTTGTTAAAATAGATATCAAAGGTTATCGTTGCTGTTTTTTTCTGAACTCACAAGTCAACATCACAAGCTTGACATTTTGCATTAAGTTTAATTTTTGATCTGTATTAGTTTAATATTTAAAAACAAGCACAATTTAAGCCATTTATAATTATATTGATGAAGAATATACATAGTTCAATCATTCATCGTCATCCATCGTCAGCATAACTCTCATGCTGAATCAAAATTGAAAACTGAATCGATGAGTCTGTGTTTAATAGGTTACCTCTGCAAAGTTCTTATCAAAGTTCCACGTACCAAAAACGTATTAAGTTTAAAATATCAAGAAAGTGATTCAACATCATCCTTTTATATCAATTGATATGACTGGTTTATAATGGAAACATTTTCAAAATAAGATCAGCTTCCTCAATTACAAAAAAGATTATTATTATGAACTTTTATGGATAAATATGCATAGATGAAGTTTTCTAATTTTCTGATGTCATTGCATTTTTATGAATGATTCCGTATTTTACTTATTACAAAGCGGAAGATCATAGCAAGGTTAAACACAGCGTTTTATACTGATAACTATATAGCTACATACTAACCAGCGCATAAATATCGTGGAAGAAATAAAATTGTGGAAATACCTACAAAGTAAGGTGATAGGGATGAGAATAATTAGGAAATAAAATTTAAAAAACAAAGAATTATAAACAACCATGATCTGGATGAACCGACAGATGCGAAAATAATAGACAAGTGAAAACATGCAAGGGCAAGAGATCAGGAAAGGTGACTGAATAAAACGATGCAACTGACAAAAGAGAAGATTTAAAGGAAAATAATAACAACAAACAAATCTTTATATAAACTATAGCTCATATCGTACATGACCCTTCCATGAAAGATTTATTTTTGAAAAATATTGATAACAACAATTTTGAATAACGGCACAAGCAAAATAATATTGCCGATAATAAATGGGATTGAACGGAAATAATAGCTTATCCGGATTTTAGAACAAAATCCAACTGTTTACAACTTTTATTGTCGAGGTTTTTTAAATCCCCTATTTTGCATGTGGATATATAGTAGATTACATGAACTTTTACCTTTTTATATAATTCTAATTATACTTCGTGTGTATACCGTACACATAATTATTACTACTTTACCGTATCCAATAAAACCTTATGAAAATTAAATATTTTCCAATGAGCAACCAATTTTAAGATTTTGTGACCGGATCACAGCAGTATTTTTGTCATCAACTTTTGATATCCGCTTATAAGATAAAATCGAGGATTTGACTTTAACTTGCCGTTCTTGAATTGCGTTTTGGTTATCATCACCCTACAGAAGATTATTTAGTCACTATATAGATCCTAACTGCTTTCCTTGAAATACTAACATCATACAAGCTTGAACTATATGCATCTTCATAGGCATTCCAGCTAATTATCAAACCAAGCATATTTATACAAAATGGTTTAATCATTTTTTCTATAAAAACATTTCCTATATAGAATAACTTTATAATTACAAAGCTGGGATTAAGAACAAGTGTTCAGTAAAAGACGCTGGAGTAGGTAGAGCGCTGTTCCAGTCGCACACAGTACAGTTTTCCATAGAATATAAGACAAACTCAAATAGCGTTTTTGTAGTCAGTCGCTCCAGTGACAGTGCAAGATAAAGCCACCCTCTCACTAAATCTTTTCCATCTTTGAAGTAGTGAACAAGAAAACAAAATTTGAAAACATCTTTAGTGAATCGAAAAGGATTTTAATAACGAAACTTGTTTTTTTCAAAAGTGAAGTGAACAGAATATTTGAGCAACATGCCACATTACACAAATGGATATCACAGACCCTGTACTTTCCTTAATGACGAGATACTCCATGAAGGGAACTGGCTAAGATTTTCTGAAATTCGTTATTTGGATCCTAATGGGAAAGAACGGTGAGTAGTATCTAGTTTGAGGCACTGGTTTTGTATTTCATGCAATTAATTAAACAAATAATGACAAAACTTTCTTTGAAACCACTATAAGTGTATGGGAAGCAGTAGCAAGGCAAACCAGAACCAGAGGAAGTGATACTGACCAAGTGGCTTCAATAGCAATTTACAGAAGACTTTTGCATTATGACGTTATGGTACTTGTTCGTCAGTACAGACCAGCTTTGAACGCATACACTGTGGAATTCCCAGCAGGTATTTAAATTTTTAAAGTGACAAGAGTTTTAAAAGAGTCTTTTACTTAAATACGAAATACACTTTAAAGGTCTGCTGGAACCTGGGGAGACTAGCGAAGAGGCCGCTCTCCGTGAACTTCGTGAAGAGACCGGTTGGCATGGGGAAGTTACTCACATGAGCAGTAAACTGGGCGCAGATCCAGGCTCCTCTTCGGCTATCATCAGATATGCTACAGTCAAGGTTCGCAATGTTTTAAATAATTATAGAAGTGAAATCAGAGTACATAACTAACTTATGATTGGTTGGGTTGAAAAAAGTTACATGTGAAAATTAGCAAACGGTTAAGACATACCTTATCATACGTCTGGATATCAGTCGAGTTCAACATAACAGCTGGCGTCCAATTTATTTTACGTCAGTTAGGAATCCCTAGATTTAGGTTACATGCTGCCCAAGCTAATTTGATAGAGGAAAAGGCTAACAAAGGTTTTTAGTGTTGCTCACGCGTTGCATAACAGCCTACACGTTGAGAACATACAAGTCTCATTCATATGCTTTGCCCAATATGTCAGTTTAATTAATTGCGAATACAAAACGATTTAAAGGTGCATTTCAGATTGACCCGTGAAAATTGTTATCATTCTTTCTATTTTGTATTTAGATAAATGGAGATGCAGCAGAAAATCTGAATTCAAGAGCTCTAAACAGCGATGGGGAATTCGTAGACCTTCTCATGATTCCAGTCTCAGAAATTCATGAACATCTCAATAGTAAGTACTTTTAAAGTGCTAGTTTATGATTATACTGGCAAATCCGCCCGCTGTCATTTCTTACTAATAACGCTATCTCTTATTACATACATATTTGATAACCTTGGCCATCATCGCAAAATCTTAATTTCCAGTCAAATCCTACTTATTAAGTTTTACCGTACGGTGTTTGATCTAGTATTAAATACGTATAAACATTAACACCTTGCTTTTTATTATTAAATATTGCATTTATGAATATCGCCACTTGTTATTCAAGTTAGTACATTGTGGTGACAGGTTAATATTAAAAATTAATAATTATTATGCGTAGTATAATCAAGTCAAATGTTAACGGCTGCTGGAGGATTTGCAATAATTTATGTAAATTGTGTTAATCATTGTTCGTTTTTTACACAATTTAGAATTGACGAAAGAGGGGAACATCGTAGACTCTCGCGTGGAAGCATTTGCCATTGGCCTTCAAATGGGATTAAAATTTGCAAAAGATGCAGCCAAAGATGCAATTTCAACATTACAAGCAAGTTTGCCTTTGGATGGAAGTAGTGTCCGTACTGGTTTCGGACCATCTCTCAAATTTTAAATAATCGCAGATTAAAAATTATGTTTTGCATGTCAAAGCGGAAAGATTTTGGCATGTTCCGTTCTGTAATCATTTAAGCGAAGTAACAAAACGATATTATATTGACTGTTTCCAAATGTTTTTTTTTCATATTATGTTGTGAGTAACTTCGTCTTTAATGGTGAGACTCATACTTTCTTACTAATGCTTTAACTAATATTATGAGATTACTTATATAAATAGTTTACTTAAATTATATATAAATTTGTATTTCGTTGCAACCCAACACTTTGTAAGGAACCCAATTAAAATTAAAGTATTTAACAGAAATTTAATTTACAATGTACAAAGCTCTATTCTGCTGGTAGCAGAAGTCGTTTTTAATAAAGGAACAAAACCAAATTCAGTTGTTGGCACTTTTAATTAATTTTAAAGAAATACAATTCACATTCAGAATTAACATTTGTTACATACGTCATTTTATTTTAATCACAAAATGCTAAACTACAAGTGCCAATATCAGTAGTACATTTATAAATACGAATCCAATAGCGGAGCTGCTTTATCCTTCTTATCCTTAACAGATGCAAAAGTAATCATATTCCTAAATGGTTTTTAACATAAAAATTAATCATATAAAAATATATTAGTCATGGGTTCGTCGTTAATACGCAGTTATTATCAAAGATTAGGACAAAGTGAAGCAAGCGGTTTCAATTACTTTAATCTCAATTCTTAAATTGATATCTGATGTTCTTCAAATTCCCTTTTGAGAAATATAAATATTTAAGAATAAAGAATGATACATTATTATTAATGACCATTCATATACGAACATAGGTAATAAATATTCACAATTTACATTATCTACAATTCAAAATTACATTTTAAGACATTTTGATTGTTGATATTTTATTTTGGTTTGTTGCTTATGCTCTACTTGCATTTTAAATGAATCAACTAATGCAATGCGATATTTACCTAGTTTTATAACTGTTTGAATTTTCAATTCCTTCTGTAACATCAAAAGCTTCAAGCCGATATAAATGGACCATCAAATTCAATCTTTCAATTAATAGTTTAAAGAAAGCAAGCCTCAGCCAGGTATAAAAAAGGTAAAAGAATCTATATATATAATCTGCTTATTCTGTCTGTTGGTCTGTTTGTCTGTTTGTCATTCTGTCACGGAAAAAAATTTTGCGGTTCTTTTAAAAATATGTACGTTTAGATCAAACTTATACCTT
>JAANSO010003231.1:0-11848 GCA_036507315.1 Lepidocyrtus fimetarius | reverse complement strand
ATAATCCCGAAGATTTCATAGTAATTAATTCAATAAATACCGGAAGTTATTCAGGTTATCTTAACAGTAAACCCCTCTTGGAAGACTTTTGTGCTAGTGTCCTGTCATTAAAAGATTTAAAACTTGATCTTTCCCTCTGTTCCAAATGTTATTCCCAAGTTGAGGAGGTAATTAAGGCTAATATAAACGTGGATTCCAAAGAGTGTCGTGTAAGGTCCCTTCAATTAAGTGTTTTACAAGCTTTGAGAGAGCTTCAAACTGGTTTGGCGGATTTGGAAGGGAAATTAAAAGGAATTGAAGATTCTGTCCGGAATTCAGATAGTTCTATTTTGGAACAGGAACCTGCTTGTGGAGAAACGAATGATGCCATTTTACTCAGGAGTTTAGTTTTAAACGGTAAGACTTAAATAAATTGAATGAATTTTAATTTATTTCAGTTAAATTTAACCTCTTTTTATCATTTTTCAGTTACAAAAGAGTTAAAAACCTTCAAAGTGGACTTAGGAAGACGGTTATTGTCAAACAATGGTTATACGAAAGAAAATAGAAATGTTAAGCAAGAACTGGAGCATAGTGAGTTAGCAGAGTTTCCCGTGGAATACGAGCAATTTGACGATTATTTATTCAACCCATTTGGTGAAGACTGGGCAGTACCTCAGCCTACTTCCACACCCCCTCCAAAGCGGAAACGCAAAAGAAAAGACAATCCTTCCAGCAAGAAAAGCTTGACAGAGGAAAATCAGGAAAGTTTAAAAACAAAAGGACGCAAAACCAAGGTGGAAACCCTTTCCAAAATGAAAACTCTTTTGGCTAAGAACCAAAACAATTCTGATTCTGATTACGAAGAGGAACTTAAGAGCAGGAAAAGGTCAAAGAATACTCGTCCAAAATCTATTTTGAAGAGTGATCCTGACGAAGATTACGATCCAGGAGATCGACGATGACTTTCAAGTGGATCTTCATCCTGAAGGAGCGGACCCAACCAGTGATTGGATTGAAAACTTGGTAAACCCTAACGAAAGCAAGAAAAGAAAAGCGAAATCTTCAAAACCGAAACAACCCCGAACTCAATTCACGACCTTGCCTGACCCAATAACAAAAATGAACCTAAAGGACTGCACACCATTCCGCAAACACGCAATTTACTCTCTCCTCAAGCAACAAATCAAAATCCCTGCAGACCCTCCATCCGAACAACCAAATTCCCCTGAATATCTCCTCCGTAAATTGGAAAGGGACCGTGCCCTAATGTACTTCGACTACAATCCCGAACTAAACACATTTCATTTGCAAGGCTTTGAAGTAAAAATAAACGAAACCGACAAATCCTTTGACTGTTCCGAGTGCCCTTACCAATTCAAATTAAAATATCCCAAAATAAAACAGGTTCAAACCAAATCAAAAGAAAAAATTAAAAAACACATTTTCCTCCGTCACATGAATAACATTGAATGCCCCATCTGCACTTCCGCCTTTCCCTCCCACCCTCCGCAACACTACAACTTTATCTCGTACAGACTCCACCTCCGGGGCCACATGAACGACCACCCCTTCACGTGCGAAGTCTGTGGGCGGCCAAGCCTTAACGGAGGCCTTGTAATGAAGAAACACCTCTGGACACATAAAAGCGAAGAAGAGCGAAGAGAAGCGGAACTCAACGGCGAAGTAAACCCTTTGAAAACCCCTTCACAAACCGAGCTCCGTTTTAAATGTGACACTTGCGATAAGGCTTACCCCGCCCAATCAAAGCTTCTTCAGCACATGCAAACCCACCTAGATCCCTCCGAAAGGACTGGACTGATTCCTTGTGAACGGTGTGGAAAAAGTATTAGGAAATTTTATATGAAAAACCACCAAAAGTTCTACTGTCCAAATGGGGAAATCATCCGCGAAACCTGTCCTTATTCTTCCTGTGAAGGACGTACATTCAAGAATAAGAAAACACTGGAAAGTCATCTGAAAAACGAACATTCAAGAAACGCTTTGGAAAGACCTTTTATTTGTGACATTTGCGGTAAAAGATTCAAGTCCAAGTCGCATTTAAACAATCACAAACAGACGCATCGAGAGGATAAGCCTTTTCAATGTGAACAGTGTGGGAAAGGATTTGCTTTGAAGAAGAATTTAAAGCGACATGTGTGCCGAAAAACGGACATCTTTGATCCGTTACTTCGATCTTAACTATGAAATATTCCTTAATTAAGATTAAAAATCATCATTTATGTATTTATACTGACTTATTTTAAAATTGACTATTCGTTTTGATAATTAACTTTAATTATAATTTGATAAATAAATATTACACAATGTATTACTCAAGTTTTAATGTATTTTTATTGATCCAAAAGTTGCAAAAACAAAAGAAATATTGCAGTTTACTAAATCTAGTTTAAAAATGCATTCACAAAAGGATTTTGCACGTAACAAATTCATACATTGCATTAATTATTAAGCGCTGCGGTGATTTCCTTGTTTCTTCCCCTAGTTCCCTTTTCCTGTCTCCGCCGTAGCCCCTTCAGTTGCCTCATTTCGGAGTTTATTTGGACAAGCATGCCTTTTCCAATACCTTTGCACTTGTAAACCCCATCCCACACTCATCACACTGCCAATTTTTCTCCTGATTGTGAGTCCTTTTATGGCATTTGAGATCCCTCGCCATTTTAAAACTTTTCGAGCAAATTTCGCATACAAAAGGCCTTGTTACAACGTTGAGGGAATGCATCCGTCGAAAATGTCTGTTTCTCAACTTAACAGTCTCGAAAACCTTTCCACATCCTGAACAAGTCTTTCTATCTTCAGAAATCTTCTCCGGGTGACAGTACTTCCGGCGGTGTTCATTTAACATAAGTTTTTAAAAAGTAGCGGCCACACCCGTCACAAACAACTTTTTCCCTATCCAAATGGATTTTCTCATGGCCTTGTAGAAGGTGCTTTGTGGCGAAAGCCTTTCCACATTCAGAACATTGAAAAGTCTTTTTAAAAACTTCTTCGCTTTCCTTCACTTGCTGAGCCTTTTCTTCTTCGCTTTTATGCGTCTCCAAATGAATCACCAGCTCATTCCTGAATTGAAAAGGTCGTCCACAAATCTGACAATCATATCTTGACTTGGACCTCGCTTAAATGCTTCTTCAAATGAGCTTCATAAGTAAAGCAATTGTAAAGATTTCTATCCTTACACAAAGGACATTGATAGATAACAACGTGATTGTCGAGAATATGCGATTTCACATTCTTTTTCAACCGGTCCCTGTCAGAATACGCCGTTTCAGGGTTTACAGGCCACTGCACCCCCATTTTGTAAGAACACATTGAGCAATGCACAGCACAGGCTTCTTCGTTGATTACAGCTTCAATCCCGCATATTTCAACAGCCCCACCAGGCTTGGCGTTAGAGAATTGAAAGTAAGTGAGCTTCCGTTCATTTTGATGCTTTTTTAAAAGATATTCCGCCGATTTCGGATCCAACCCTGAAAGGTTGTCTTCATCTGGAATGTTGACTCGCTGGGTAAGAAGGAGAAGAACCGCGTGCTTTCGGAATTCAGACATTTCATCGAAATTCACATTTTTCAAAAGATCTGACACCGGGAGTAGCTTGCGTGTACAAACACTCTGGCTTTTTCTTCGGATCCTGGGTTTTTTAATTTTGGAATTCAAACTTGATTTTTTAATCAACTTTCTAGGTTTTGACCTTTTCCTTTCATTTAAGATCATCTTCAAGTATTTCTGCGTCCTCGAGATAATCCAAATCTTCGTCAATCTCAACCTCAGGCTCGTACATTTCTTCATAAACAAAGTCATTATTTTCCACATCCATCTCTTCTGCATCTGATAGGAATTCTTCCATTTTATACATTGCCAGAACACTGCTCTCTCGCTTTCCAACTGTATTTCCAGAATTTTCACTTCCAGGCAAAGCATTCCCGTCGTAATACACAATATTTACATTTTCTTCCTGGAATTTCACTCTATTTGGGGTACTTAACCGAGATTTTCTAAGATTTGAACCCCTTCCACGTCCTCGTTTCGTAAAAGATGTCGAGGGTTTAGCCAGTTTCATATTTGATTCCTCCAAGGGATTCCAATTTCCATCATCCCCAAAACAGTCATCTTCAATAACGGCTGGAGCAGTATCTTCCTGAACAAATTCTGATTTAATATTAACTCGTTGCGGTTCCATACTAAAGGGAACACGATTATTCAACCCATTTCTGAAAACACTGAGATCATCTACCGCCTCCAAAACTTGTTTTCTAAACAAAACCGCATTTCTTTTCCTTAGCTTCTTACAGTTCCCTTCAGACTTCCTAATAATATCCCCCACCCCTTCCAACTTCCCTTCCAAAACGGTTAAATTCTCTTGCAACCCTTTCAACTCTAAAAGCAGACTTTGCTGCAAGTTCCGAACCCGTCGCTCCACCTTATCCACAACGACTTTCGTGTCCATAACAGAATGAAGTTTGGAGGTGCAGTTGGAACATATTTTGTATTCCGCTTCGAAGTTAACATTTTTAAGAGATGAGGAGCAAAACTGGCGAGAAAAATTGTTCAGAACCCCTTCCCTGTATCCGACAATATCAAAATCTTCAGAGTTTTGGTAGCAAATAAGGCAGGGGCTTTCCAGATCATCGTCTCCAATCATTTTTAGTAGTTTCCAACGTCCAACAACTTCCAAAAGATCTGAAGATAATAAAATCAAAGCAAATTAATTAAAATAACTGTCAATTATTTTAAAAGTTAATTAACCTTCTATGCAAAAATATCAATTAACTACCTTTCAAAGGTTTATACCCACAGAAGCTTCATTAAAATCCAACCTTCAATTGAACTGTTTAGCAGTTTGAATGACATTTAAAGTTAATCACAATTAAAAAATTAATTTCAGACACATTTTCAGACTAGTTTTTGAGGCGAGATCACATGTTTTTACAGCCTTGGCTATACCTGCGCGTGCTTTTGCCTATGCCATAGTGCATTTTTTAGCTTGAAAAAAGTAAACAAATCCTTTTCACGCGGACTGTCAGCCGGACTTTAAATTTTTAATTTAATTGCAATTAAAGTTAAGTAGTTTGTATTGTTATTTTCATCAATGAAGAACGTTTAAAA
The DNA here is from genome assembly GCA_036507315.1 of Lepidocyrtus fimetarius. Taxonomy (NCBI): domain Eukaryota; kingdom Metazoa; phylum Arthropoda; class Collembola; order Entomobryomorpha; family Entomobryidae; genus Lepidocyrtus; species Lepidocyrtus fimetarius. The sequence continues at coordinate 6,745 of JAANSO010003231.1, read as the reverse complement.
TGGAGTGTGGAATCTGCAGTTCCTCCGACGAGGTTATCAAACCTGCCTTATCAATCTTTAAAGACTTTTGTGAAAAAGTGTTATCCTTATCAATTGAAGACCAGGAAGAATTACATTTATGTTCCAAATGCAGTTCCCGGATGAGCTCAGCTTTATCAACGAATGAAAAAATTGATTCTTTGGAATGGCGAGCAAGATCTTTGCAGCGAAACCTTTTAGGGGTTTTGCAAGAGCTCCAGAACAGTTTGAATGTATTGGAGGGGCAAATGAAGGAAATTGAAGGAAGTGTGAAGACTTCCGAGGGTGAAGGGCATATTTTGAAAGGGAATATGAAGGGAAAAGATGATCTTCACTTTAGAAATCAAATGCTTAACGGTAATTAACTTAAACTAAAGCTAATTATTGTATGCAGATTTTTCAATTAAACCCCTTTTAACGTTTCAGTGACCCAGGATCTAAATACTTTCCAAAACGGGTTGAGAAATCGGTTTCCTCCGTCCATAAATGACTTATTTCTTAACGAAAAGGAAGTATCCGTGAAAGTGGAGCCGGAGGGACCAGTACGTAATTATGAGGAATATGATATCGCCAGTTTTGAAGAATTTTTTGAAGGTCTTCTCGATTTACCTGGAGAGTATCAGGTTAGCCAAGATCCAAACCACTCAGAGGACACTCCAGTACCGAACAGTCCTTCGTCCCCATTCTTTTTTAGTAAAAGGAAGATTGAAGGTCTTCTCGATTTACCTGGAGAGTATCAGGTTAGCCAAGATCCAAACCACTCAGAGGACACTCCAGTACCGAACAGTCCTTCGTCCCCATTCTTTATTCATAAAAGGAAGAATCCCATTTCCAAAAAAATTCTTTCTTCAAGTTCTTCATCATCAGAAGACGAAGCTTTTAACACTCAACAAAAAGAAAACGAAGTTCCTGCCCATTTGAATACGGTGGACGACAGTTCTGAAGAAGCATTTTTTGGTAAAAGCAACCTCCGTCCAGCTCCAGTTTCTTCAAATTTAAAAAGAAAACGTCCAATTTCAAAACAGTTCGTTTCTTCGTCTTCTTCAGAACATTCTGATGATGATGGCGAGACCTGTAAATACTCCGAAAAAACCTAAAATCAAGCCACGTTCAAGAAAAGTAATTAAATCTGACTCATCAGAAGACGAAAATACCCATTCCCACTATCCCAGTTTTGAGGATTTCTTAAAACTAACCTCAACTGAAGAAGAAGCAGCTAAGTCCCATTCGGATTCAGAGCCCGTAAAGAAAATAAGTTTTGATGGAGTCGACCCCTTCAAGAAATTCGTTATTTGCTTGCTCCTTGGTGGAAAGTCTGAAACCCCTGAAGGTAATACATCTCATGCTTCCAACTCTCCTGAATTCTACCTCCAAAAGCTGCAAAAATACTTGAGCCTCCTCCATTTCAACTACAATCCTGAGTTAAAAACCGTTCATTTGCACGGTATTGGAGTGAAAATTAACGAAAAAACTCAGACAATCTCCTGTTCGAAATGCCGCTACAAATATAAATTAAATTTCAATAAAAACGTTGCAACGGCTTCGACAAATCAAAAGGCAAAAACGCAATTGAGAAACCACATTGTAACGCAGCATTTGCCAAACATTCACTGTCCAATTTGCGAAGAATCAAAAAGTGTCCTTTACAATCCCCAATCATTTCAGACACATCTTGGTGTTCACATAAATCAAAGGCCAAGCAGTCCATGCAAGATTTGCGGCAAGGAAGCAAAAAACGTTGGGAGTATGAAGAGACACATGCAGATTCATAAAACCTCTCTGGATTCGGAAGCGATAGCGAAAGCGATGCCCAAAAGCAATAGAAATTCCAACGAAGAAAAAGATGACGGTGGTGATGGCTCAAAACGGCGCAAGAGTAGCCTTAAATCCATTTCTAAAATGAAAGAAATCCTGAACTTGGAAGAATCCTCCTCTTCTTCGTCTTCGTCTTCATCAGACTCAGAAAATGAATTGAGGAAAAACATCTTCAAAAACATAAACAAGGCAGATGACGAGTACGAGCCGGATTCAGAGGATGAAGAAGTAATAGCAAAAGATAATGAATTTAAGACTGCATTGCTGGGTTCATCTCCACCCCCGTCACCTTCGCTTTCTCCTCCTCCGTCGCCTTCACGCTCAGATGAAGAACAAAATCAGGAACAAAAGGAAAGTTCTAAACAAAAATTTAAATCTTTGGAGGATCCCTTCAAGAAAATAGACTTAACTGGAATGAGCCATTTTAGAAAATACGCAATGCGCGCTATACTTCGGCAAACTATCCGGATACCTGCAAGTACTGACGAAGAAGATGAAGAACCTACTCCCTCCGCTCCTTTAAATTCAGCGGAATACCACCTCCAGAAACTAGACAAAGAATTGAAACTACTCTATTTCGACTACAAACCTGACGAAAGCCTAATCCATTTACAAGGCGTTGGATTAATCATAAACGAAGAAGCTAAAACCGCAGACTGTACCCTTTGCCCTTATAAATTCAAATTTAGCAACTATTCCCAGAAAAAATCAACTTTAAAAGAACCCAGAATAAAAGCGAAACGCGGAGTAAAACGCCACATTCTCGCAAAGCACTTTCCCAAACGGCCATGTCCAATCTGCNGCGAAACGCGGAGTAAAACGCCACATTCTCGCAAAGCACTTTCCCAAACGGCCATGTCCAATCTGCATTGAACTCCTCCCGAGTCAATCCACTTCGCCTAGATTGTACTCCCTGGAAACCCTAAAGTCGCATCTTTTATTCCACCAGAATAAGTACTCCAAAACGTGTAAAATCTGCGGTCGACCAATGACCGAAGGTGGCAAAGCAATGAAGCTGCACTTATGGACGCATAAAAGCGCAGCGGAAAAAGTCGAAGCGGAGCTGAACGGCGAAGTAAATCCGCAAAAGCAAGAGACAGTTACCTGCCCCACCTGTGGGAAACAATTTAACGGCAAGGCCCTTCTCCAGCAGCATTTAAGAACCCACCTGAGTCGAGAGGAACGGGAAGTGATTTGCGAACTTTGCGGGCAAGCAGTTCTTAAAAAACAGTTAAAAATCCACGCCACCCGGTTTTGCCCCGCGGTTAAATCCGAACGGGTGAACTGCCCGAATTGCGAGAAGACTTTTAAAGATAAAATAATTTTGAAAAAGCATATTAAGCGAACCCATTCCAAAAACGCTTTGGAAAGACCATTTCTCTGCGAGCTTTGTTCCAAAAGGTTTAAATTGCAAGAAGATTTGAATCTTCATCACAAAACTTGTCACCAGGAGGTCAAGACCTTTTTCTGTGAAAAATGTGGAAAGGGATTTTTCATTCAGAAGAATTTAACAAGACATAATTGTCCAGTGGAGGGGGGTAGGGGAAAGGGGTCAGGGAAGAAGGTCAAGAGCAAAATGGATCAGTTTTAACCTTAAAAATTGTAATTAAATAGTGAGATTTTTAAATAAAGAATTTAATTTTGACATTTAAATAACATTTAATCTTATTTATCATAAAATTCATCAAACTCCGAAATGCATCAAACTCAATTGCAGAGAAAAAATCATGTAAAAAGCACGCGCTTGAATGAACAAAGTAAAAAGCATTTTTCATGTTACGTAACATTCAATTCATTTGGGAGGACTCGATAAAGGATTCTGTCTTCACTTTCATTTGTGATCTCTGTGATTTCTGTCTTCACTTTCACAATCATTAATTTGTTAGTTAATTACAATAGTTAGAATAATTTTAATTAACTTTGACTAATTACAAAGTTAATTGCTGGAATTTATCAAACGTTTTAGGTACTGTCATAATTTACTTGAGAAAACACGTTCGATTATAATATCATCGGTTTAATATTTTAATATTACTTCGTTACTTTAGAAGAAATGGCGGAAACTAGTGGAGGCAAAGGTAGAGGCAGAGGAAAGAAAAAACTCGTTCCTTCACCTTCAAGTTCATCAGCGGATGATGAGCAGTTCTCGACCCCACTGGAAACCGAAGCAGCAGATGTAGAAACGGCCCTCTTGCCGTTTAACGGGTTGAAATTATCAAATTGGATCTTCAAAAGGGCAGTGAGCCCTTCAGAGTTTTACCTAGAATTGGAAATGGAACCAACCGCACGTCCAGTCCTTTTTGCAAAACTATCATAAATGGTTTCCAGAAATGCAAAAGTTTTACAATGACCCGTCAAAACAAGCACAGTTAAAAGTTAAGGTAAGTGACAACTGAAAAGAATACTTGAACGGTAATTAGTTAATCAATAATTATTTACTTTTCTTAATATTTCAGGACACGGGAATGATTGTCGACGGAGAGTGTTACGTTTATCGACAAGCCACCGCCGGTATTGTCGGCAGATCTATCGAAAACATCATAACTTGGCACCGTGTCCGAGTGTTCTTAACGAAACAGAAAACCGCCAAAGTGTTCTTCTGTGACCTAGGAAGATTCCAAGAAGTAAAATTATCCGAGCTTTACCAAATGCCAAAAGAATTTTCTCTGTATCCAGCCCTAACTCCTTCGTTGCTACTTAGCCGACATCCTCCCCAAAGACTGCGAAAACCGTGACGGTTTAAACTGGTCGGTTGAAGCCATAGCCTACTTCAAATCCTTAGCTTCGCGCTTGGAAGGAATGCTTATCAAAGGCATTGTCATCTCCCGGAGGGAAACTCGGCTAAGAGAGGGATTTCCAGAACTATATATCGACTTGGGCATGGTCCTGTTTCTCCACAGCAGCTCCGAAGAGTTCCCATGTACCCTGAACGCTCTCTTAGTTAAAGAAGGTTTTGCCATTTCCACAGGAATATTCAGCTCTTGTCCTCATCAATTTGGTTGGGATTGGAATTCAATGGAAAAAGTCCGTTCTTCTCTACCCGGAAGAAAAAAACCCGAGGCTGTGTCAATTCCGAAGATTATCGTGGAGGAGTCCCTTACCGGGATTCTCTACATCCCAAAACCTTACGAAGAATATCTTGAAATGAAAGAAAAAAGGCGTCAGAAGCAACAAGAAGCGCTTCCACCTCCACCGCCGGAAAAGGAGCAGATTACTTATCTGCCTGCAGAACTAGCAAGGATTTTGGCTCGTGTAAGCATCGCCTACATAAAAGGACCTTCACACATCGTCTTAAACTTTTTAAAGGATGCGGAGACCATCAATGAAATGGAGGAAGCTATCCGGAAATCTGTAGACAAACCGTTGGCAGAAGAGGAGCTTACAGTTGGGAAGATTATCGCTTTCATTGCAAGAGAAAAGGAAAAGAAAGAAGGTAAACCGAAGGAATTCATTTTCTATCGGGGTATCATTCAGGGTAAAGCTGAAGATTACAAAGTCCTTTCAATTGATCACGGCGTAGAAACCGTAATTTCCAAAGATAGAATCTTCCCTTTGCACGAACCCTTCTTGAGCATCCCTTCATTCGCTGTTCGGTGTCATTTAGACGTCACCAACCTGTACCCAGCACGGGGAAAACTCAAATGGAGTAGTTTGGCTAACGAGCAGTTAGTAAAATACGCTTTATCTTGGCAAGACACTAATCCAAGATTCTACGCTTTCCGAAGCTTTTCCCGTGAATGCATCCAGCTTGACTCAACCACTCAAGACATTGTCCTAAACGAATCCAAGACTTGGGTTGCCGAGCCATTGAAGAAAGATGAATATCTACACAATTCAACGTTACTGAAGCCACAACTTAGATCTTATGGAATAGCAATGTGGTATGAAATCGGCCGGTTTGAGGAAGCATCTCCTTATTGGAATTTTGGGGAGTTTCATGATGACTTAAATGATCAGAGGGGATGTGGAAGAGGAGAAGAATGGAAGTTCTTTTGCTGCAGCTGCATTTCAACACTTTAACCTTATCAGGGGAAGGACCAACATTGGTCTAAGTGGAACAGCGGCGTATGCCGAGCACAGCAATGATGACAGCGAATAGGAATGATTAAACCAGTTAAAATATTAGTTATTAAAATCTAGCAAAATTATTTTATTTTGTCCAAAAAGTCAAACGAATACAAAACTTAAAATTAATAAAATTTTACGAAAATTGTAAAAAATCAAGATCAACTTTCTGCCCGTGCATATCAGCAGGTTCTTCATTATTATGCTCGTTTGAAGCAGCCCCTTTCCTTTTTCTCGGCCCCGTCCAACAAAACTTTTGTCTTCGACAAGTCCCTTCATGTCTGGTGCAGTGCTTCCTAGTTTTAAAATTAGCCCCACATTCATGCTTGCATTCATAAGGTCTCGCATCGGAATGAGTTTCCACATGCCTTTTCAAATCCGCCAGGAGCTTGAACCCCTTCCCACAAATAGTACAAAGACAAGGCCTTTCATCCACCGCTGTGGAATGACATCTTTTCAAATGCCTCTTGAAAAGGGCAGGGCTCGGGTATAAATAAGGATTATCTGATGGAGGACAATGCGGACAAATTATCTTCTCGGTTCCAGGCGGTTGACAGGAATTTGCTTGGTGGCTAACCCATCCAGATCTAAGCAAATGCTTTCCACACCTGGGGCAAACAACGCTTTCTCTTTCACTTCTGTCCAAATGCGTTTCCATATGCGTTTTTAAAATCGCTGCGCAAGGAAATCCTTTCCCGCATGTAGGACAATGTTGTAAAATTAACTTTTCCTTATGCCTTTTAATCCTTTCCCGAGGGTCGGGCTCTCCGGAGGCAATTGCAGCTTTTATTTCTTCTTCTGTCATATGCTTCAACCACTGATGGCAGCGAAGCGCTCCTTTGGAACT
>JAANSO010003230.1:0-11849 GCA_036507315.1 Lepidocyrtus fimetarius | reverse complement strand
GCAACAGAATAACTAAAAGCATGACAGGATAACCCTGAAGTGTTAGAAATTAGGGAAGAAAAGATAAGGTCAAACCTAGTACAAAATAATCAAATGTACATTATGCGCTCTCGCGAAAATCGTGCATTTTGTATTATTATACGATAATTACTATGATAATTTTTTGCACACTTTTATTGGAGCATGCAGTGTGGATTACAGGGTTTCTAACCGATTTGGTAACTTCCTCCTTGCCAAATTTTGAGAATTATTTTTATTATAAAGATTCTTTAGGGGCAATTTGAGATTAGTATGAAAATCCATTTCTGATAAATTCATCGCATTTTAGAAGCAAAAAATTGTCAACCTTGGACATAACTTGATCTTGACCTTCAAGTTTTAGGCAACTTTTAGATAAAGAGCAAAAATTTTCTGTAAATTATCAAAGCATTGATGCTTTATGCTATGTGGCAGTTACATTCTAATTGAAATGAAGACGGTTATTTTGCAGGGATGATTACCGTAGTTTACTTTTTATTTATCATTTATACAGAATTGAAACTATGTTAAAGTGAGTAGGCGGCAATCATTACAAATTGGTTTGAAACGATATTTACTTGTAGCAAAGAAGTTAGCTTTTGTGATTGAATTTAGACATTTTTATTCTGCACTTGAGCTAGATAAAGTTTTGGCAATTGGCTGCAATAACTCTCCTGCATTAATGAACTTGTTCCCCTTGTAGTGTCAACTATTTCGCTACTGCAGATTACTCATGTTAGATAACCCTTTGCTATTATATAACTGCTACCTAAAGGAACCTTATTTGTAAACAAATTCTCAAGTATATTATTCTATGAGGGAGGATTTTTTCAGGCTCTTTTGCCGTTATGCAACCTCAACTCAATTTTTTTGCTCAGGAAAGTCAACAGTTAGGTCACAGACGAGCCCGATGGTCGTCGGGAAATTAATTGTTGAGGTTAGGTAAATTGAATGTCAAATGACTAGCTCTACATGAAAGTGTAATTATGATTAATTTTCTGAAGATGTACTCTTCATTCTGCAATGAATTGACAATTTGTAATTAGTATTTAACTAATTTATTTTTAACATTTTAGGAAGAATCGACCCAAATCTTCATACTGCTGAAGGTGTAATGAAAGTAATCATGTGTGCTTTCGAGTCTTGTTTGGAAGATGAAGAAAATCAAATCCGTGGCTTTCGCTATATCCTCGACGAGGGAACAATCACATTTAACCACTTAACCTTGTGGAACCCCACAGAAATGAATAAAATCTGGGGAATTTGTGAGCGAGCTATGCCAATGCGTCATAAACGGATGGATATTGTAAATTTACCTACGATTTGCACCTATGTTTATGAATTTGCAAAGGGGTTGATGACGCCAAAGCTGCGGAGCAGGGTTTCCCTTCACAAAGACTTTGAAGCCTTGAAGAACTCAATTGACGAGAAGATATTGCCGAAAGAATATGGTGGAGAAATTGAAATGGCAAAAATGATTGGTAAGGAAAATATGTGATATATGAAATAGCTATTTATACGAATATTATCTAATAAACTATTTTCATTGTTTAGAAATGTATAAAGAAGAAATCAGAAGTAAACAACATCGATTGTTAGCTCTGGACAGGATGCACGTGGACTTGGAACTCATGAAGAAGACAAACAGTGCAAATAGCTATGCACCTTCAATAAGTAAAGATATTTTGGGGATGACTGGAAGTTTTAAAAAGCTTGAGATAGATTAACATTTTGACCTTTGTTAAGTTTTTGTCGTTCTTCCTAAAAAGTATACCTCACGCTTTGTAAATATATTTTAATTTTAAAACTTTGTTAGATACGAGCTACCCAATTTATTATGCACTTTGTGTATCTCTCCGTACCTGCAAATGTTATTCATTTTTAAAGTTCATAATTTTAAAGATTATTTATAATTTATTTATTGTTTTAAAGCTTGAGTTTTTATACGACTTTGGCAGGGAAAATAAAAAAGGAGCATTTTGTATATATTGAATATACGTTTACGCTTTAGAATTATTTCACGCATTTATTTTATGATTCGGATCAGTTTTAAAGACATCTTAACTTTAATCTACGTTACAGTTGACTTTATGTCGAAAAGCTTTACATTGCTACTATATTAAAGAGTTTATACAAGAACTAAGTGACAATGGCAGTAACGAGCTTACAAATCTTTTCGTACTCCGAATCCAGGACCTGGGGGCTCACCTTTCAAAGACGTTACTTCGTCAAGGGGTTCACATGAAAATCGACCGCTTCTGTAAACGTTTATGATAGAATATATGAAAATCAATTTTATATTTAGTTATTTGTCAACACTAGAATGAATGTTTACGAATTTATTTAATTTTCGCAAACCTTGGGCCAGCTCTTGGCTGTTTGCCAGCTTTCAAATCCTCAATAATTTCTTCAGTATCTTTTACCGTTAGGTCTTCCTGTAAGTAAAATCAAAAGATAATTAGTAATTTCCAAAATATTTAGCATGGGTTGTATCTTGACTAATTTTTGTATTCATCTTTCAACTTACAAAGTAGTCATCATTGATTTGCATCATGGGAGCATTCACGCAAGCCCCGAGACACTCTACTTCTCCCAAAGTGAACATTCCATCTTTCGTAGTTTCACCAACGTTAATATTTAACTTTTTCTTTAAACAGTTTAGTACACTATCGGAATCCCGGAGCCAACAAGGAGTTGTCGTGCAAACTTGAACGTGATACTTTCCCACAGGATTTCTATTAAAATAGTCATATTTTAAAATCTAAAGCAAAATTAAAGATGACATAGAGTTATTAGTCTAAATTTTTTACCTTTGAAACATCGTGTAAAAAGTTGCAACTTCATAAACTCTCATACGCGGAACATCAAGCATTTCTGCGACTTTATGCATTGCAGAAATAGGAAGCCAACCATGTTGACTTTCGTAGTTTCACCAACGTTAATATTTAACTTTTTCTTTAAACAGTTTAGTACACTATCGGAATCCCGGAGCCAACAAGGAGTTGTCGTGCAAACTTGAACGTGATACTTTCCAACGGGATTTCTATTAAAATAGTCATATTTTAAAATCTAAAGCAAAATTTAAAATGTCATGAATTAATTAGTCTAAATGTTTTACCTTTGAAACATCGTGTAAAACGTAGCCACTTCATAAACTCTCATACGCGGAACATCAAGCATTTCTGCGACTTTATGCATTGCAGAAATAGGAAGCCAACCATGTTGACGTTGAGCAAGGTCTAATAATGGAATCAGGGCTGCTCGCTCATGTCCTTCTGGATAGTTTCCTAGAATTGCTTGTGCTCGCTGTAAAATTAGATTAAAAGACAACATTTAAAAATATATGTTCTTTAATCTTATGAAATATGGAAGCCTCCCTAATTCCTAACCTTTTTGTTCTCTTCGTTGAATTCAAATGGAGTATCTGCATTGTTTTCAGGTGTGTCTCGATGCTGCAATAATGGAAATATAAAAGATTTAGTTCAAACCGTAGCAATTAAAATACCTTAGAAAATGGATAATCTATAAACAAAACTTTAATAAGCTTACCACAAATAAACTGTCTGAAAATTTTGATGTTGATGTATGAATTGTTCTCTGCCATACATTTACCTAGAAAGAAACAATGAACAATGAGATTGAGATTATTTCTTCAATATTATAAAAAACTTAATTTTTTACCTACCTGAGCACATTTTGGTACGGCAGAAGAGATAAGAGGGGATGATACAGCCCTTAAAATAGTTGGAGCTCCATGCCTCAACATCATGACTTCAAACCCAAAGAAAAAGGTCACTTCTGAAATAGAATCAAAGAAAGACATCCAAAATTAATCAAAGCCAAACATAAGCAAAGTACCTTACTTAACCAATATACAAGTTTTTAAATAAAACTTTTAATCATTTCATAACTAGTTTTGTCAACTAAATTTCAGTCCTCATGAAACCCATTCTTAAAAATATTCACTTAAAATCAGAGGAGTGTACACCAAACACCACTATTTTATGACATTCTAACAATTTAACAAATTAACTAACCAAGTTTATTTACTTTTATTAATCATTTCACTCCGAACTAATCCATAGCTTTCCTTTTATACTTTAAAAAATGGTTAACTTACCTTTAATCAGCCACAGCAGAGAAGTTAACTACGCCGAAACGGAAGTTAACTTAATCACTAATTAAAATTTGAAGAAGCCAACCTTGTAGGTTTTTATTTTTGTAAATCATCTGGTGCTTTTTTTACCTTGTGCGAGTGTGCCATACTCCAATGCATACATAAAAGCACGCTCAAAGCAAATTTACGAGGAAATTTGATCAGAAAAGCCCCATTTCACATGCTTTTACAGCAAAACAAGAAATTTGAAAAAACGCATTATTTTTTCCTGTGTTTTGGAGTAGAATTCCTCGTTATTCTCCTCACCAAATTTATTAATTGAGATTAACTTTAAAATCGTAGTTAGAATAAAATTTTAACGATTAAAATGGCAAAGGCAAAGAAAGGAAGTAAAAAGAAGAATAAATTAAAAAAGATTTTGGACAATAGTTCCCTCCCTGCTGAATTAAGGGCCCGACCTGAACTCCACAAGTTTTGGCATCGACGTTACGACCTCTTCTCTCGGTTTAATGCCGGCATTCAGTTAGATACTGGTAATTATAATTAGTTTTTAATTATTTAATTAAATAATAGAGATAATATTAATTGCTGGTGTCTCTTTTAGAATCTTGGTTTTCCGTTACACCCGAAACAATTGCGAATCACATTGCGGAAAGATGTAAGACTGACGACGGCGTCATCTTAGACGCTTTTTGTGGATGTGGAGGGAACACTATTCAGTTTGCAAAGCATTGCAGTAAAGGTAAATAGCTTTAAATAACTGGTTTAATGCCGGCATTCAGTTAGATACTGGTAATTATAATTAGTTTTTAATTATTTAATTAAATAATGGAAAAGTTAGTAATTGCTTGACTATTTTAGAATCTTGGTTTTCCGTTACACCCGAAACAATTGCGAATCACATTGCGGAAAGATGTAAGACTGACGGCGTCATCTTAGACGCCTTTTGTGGATGTGGAGGGAACACTATTCAGTTTGCAAAGCATTGCAGTAAAGGTAAATGGCTTTAAATAACCGTTTTCATACAATTAGGTAGTTAAGTAATTATTTATTTTAATGCGTGCTTCTTTTTCTGCAGTAATTGCAGTTGACATTGACCCAGTAAAGATTGAATACTGCCGGAATAACGCCAAAATCTACGGTGTTGAAGACAAGATTGAATTCATTGTTGGAGATTTTACTAAACTGTATAAATCAGTGAAGGCTGACATTGTATTCCTTTCTCCTCCTTGGGGCGGACCTTCCTATACGAAAGCTAAAAAGTTTAATATCCAGACTATGATTCCTTTAGATGGGATTAAATTGTTTAGAATGGCACAGGAGATTTCAAAGGATGTTGTTTATTTTCTGCCTCGGAATGTGAATAGATCTCAGGTATGAATTCGAGTTTAAACGCGAAACATTACTCATTTAAGCTTTAATTAAATTAAAATCAATTCTAATAACCGTGTCTGCTATCATTCCAGGTTTTAAAACTTGCTGGAGTTGGAAACTACGTGGATATCGAGAAGAACCTGTACTTGGGGAAGATTAACACGATAACTGCATACTACGGTAGTTTAGTTAATTCACCCATATCAAAGACTGAAAACGATGAAGAGGATGAAGACTTGGATACCACAGCTGCAAATGAAGACGCCATGGAACCGTATGTACCCTTGGAGCAAAACTAGATTAAACATACAAAATTAAACTGAATGACTGCATGAAAAGAATTGTTGAATGATGAATAAAAGAGGGATTTTAAAGTAAAGGATTACAATGTACGTAATTCAGATTGCTAAAAATTATTTATTAATTAAACGTTAACTGCTCTCAGTAGGTTTTTAGTTTGAAATTATGATCTGGTTAGTTATGACTTTGGATGGATGATAATTTGTAATGACCAACAAATTACAATCCTTCGTAGTCATTATAGTTCTAGTTTTTTAAGTGTTAATTAGTTATTCAGAATTGCATAGTTGAGTTGTTAATCTAATAGTAAGCAGTTTTTAACATAAAATGACATAATTCGGATCTAATGTACAGATCTGATTTACTCATTCTTCTGTATGATAGGTGTGTACATGTCACAAAGGCTGAATAAACTTTCCCTTGCTTAATATTTAAATTAAACATTGTAAACCCTTTAATTGTTGAATTTGCGCAATCATTTATTATTATTTCAGTAATCATTCAATTTTGCTCCCATATTTCATATTTTTCGTGGCATAATGAGCTTAATTAAAACCAGTTTTCATTTCTTTACGTAACAAATCCTAAAAAACATACATAAATCATGATAATGCCAATGGTCATTGATTTTTAAAATCAGACTTTTCTCATATCGTTTTACCTAACGCATAGTCTAGTCACCCAGTAATACAGAGCAAACCTATGATAAGTTGCATAACGCAGGCATATTATGTAGATGATGGATTTTTCGAGACTACTGCAGAAAAAAGACCTGCATTTCAAGTTTAAGCATTAAGCCAAGCAACGGTGTTTCAAAATGCAGGTGGCTATCCTGTTTTAGGAGCCTGGCCTACTCGCATGACATATATGGACTGGTACAATGACCCACACATAAAAACAACAAGTTTAGTTAATCAAAACCAATCAAAGTAAGTTTTATTACAAAGTATTATGGATCACTGATAAATCGAATCGTCTTATCAATGATCACATCACATCTGAAAATTCTTACCCCTGAATTAGGCCAATACGGGAAGATTCAGCAGTTCAATTTTTGCAGTCGTCCGGGTGTCATTGCAGTGAAAAGATTTACTTATCCATTATATAGTTTTCATAAAAGTTACGTTAAAAGCAGTTAATTATCTAAAATGTATCGTTATTGCTGCATAATTGCAGCCGTTGTTTGCACTTTTGCAAACGTAGGGCTTGCAGATATGGAAGAAGGACGTTACAGAATTGAAAATATGGCTGATGGCTTGGTAAGTTTCGTAGTTTACTAAGATATATTAAACTTTAATTCTAATTATCAACTAATGAATAAATTTCTAGCATATTACAACGGAGGGAGGGAACACACCGTTTGCTCGCATCGTGGCAGAAAACTGGCAAAACTTTGGAGAGCAAAAATGGACTGTTGAAAAGACTGGGGGTAAATTGAGACTTACAAAATATAATTGAAATTGTTAATTTGCATCATTTTTTATTCATCTGGTTTCAGGTCCGAAGCAAAAATTATATTTCTTGAGCCCAGATAAGTACAAAACGAACAATGCCATGTCATACTTTCGTGATCCCGCTCAGAAATACCCAATCCCACAAAGATGGTCTTTGATTGAGGTTCGAGATGGATATCAAATCCAAAATCAAAGAACTGGACTTTGTCTTATCTCCAGCGGGTAACTAATCAATTTTTTCAAATTTGCTTCAAAATTCTCTTTAAAATTTTAAAAAACCTTTTGCTTTTATCAGCCGACGCAAGGAAATCTTGGAAGGAAAGTGTGACCAATACCTCCGCGACCGGCACTGGGTCTTCCATAAATTTTAAATCATTTTAATTTATATCAAGTACTTTTTCGCATTAATAAATTTCTAATTTCGCTGGAAAATGAAAAAAGAAGCATTTTAAGTTGTTGATCATATCGCACAAAAATTGTTCGAACACATCCTTCTTCTTCCCTTTCATATTCATCCAGACATGTTCAAAAAAGCATGAAAAATTATCAGGCATATGTTTCGCTTCGCTACATTTACAATAACTCCAAAATCTTCATTTTCCCTGTTGAATGTAAACTATTTTTTGAGTTTTCATGTTTATTTATAGAAGCAGGAGAATATAACGGCATAACGGTGTGTTTGTCTATGCAATTCTTCAACATGATTTGAAATCGCTTCAGAGTTTTGAACACGCGTGAGAATCTGTGAATTTTGTCGGAGAAGGAGTCGCTGCACAGTCGGCATGGTCTGTAGGGTTGGCTCTGTCTGCATAATTTGCTCTGTTCCGAACTTAAATGGAACATGGAAAGGGGAAACTCTAATGCCACCCGGAAATGTGCACCTTTTTATCTCAGAATCAACTGTAATGCGTGTTTCGAAACATCAGTAGCTCCAAATTAGTCACATTTTTCGACAATTTTTAATTATTGAAGAGATCTCATATAAAAAGATAATTACAAAAAACGATTCTATATGTTCCTTAAAACTCATTTTAAAGGTTGATTTGAGCTATTTTTACAATTGTGTATGTTCCTGATATTAAAATGAGTGATTCTCGATTACTAAAACGGATTATAAACGGGGAATTCCCAGAAGAGAGTAAACGGACTCACAAGGACTTCATTAGTGATAAATTCTTTGAAAAAGTTTACGAAAGTGGAGTAGACTTTGAAAAATTGTTAAAAACTTCAGAGAACGATGTCGGCCGAGTCTACCTTTTTAAAAAGTATTTCGAATGGGTTCCATATTGTCAAGATGAGCTTAATTGTAAGTGCAATTAGTTTTAACTTAAAATAGTTTTATTAACTTCCAACCATTAAACCTATTTTTGTTTTTAAAGCATACAAAAAGAATTCCATAACCGCTTCCAGACTCCTTGAAAAAGGAAGAAAATGCAAAGATGAAGGGAACAACAAAGAAGCCCTTTCATTTTACAATTTAGCTGTAACCTATGCACCCCATCCTTTACTGAAACCTGCTGAAGCTGCAAATGATGACGCAATCGTTCTCAGCGAGTTCTTCCTCGCCCTTTCAGAACGTTCTGAACTTTTATTAAAGGTCAGAGGAGGGGAAGAAGCCTTAAGGGATATCGGATTAGCTTTGGAGTTGATAAAAGACAAAAAAGGAGATCTTTTAGAAAGTGCTAGGAAGGAGCTTGAAGAAAGAAAAGAAAGCTGCAAGAAATTCTTATTGGAAAAGCAAAGTTTTTTAATGGAGTTGGCCAGGGACAGTTTGGAGGAGCAGGAAAGGAGGGTTAAATACCGAAACCTTCTATTGTTTAGGATTAAACAGGCAAATCCAAGCATTCCTGCGGCGGAGAATTTTGTCGAGATTAAAGTCGACGAGGTGAAAGGAAGGCAGCTTGTTGTTACACGGGATATCCCGCCAGGTGAAAGTCATTACGTAACCATTAATATATTCAAATTAGTTAGAAATTACTTACTTTGGCTTTTGATTTAGGCACGACTATGATTGTCGAAGAACCTTTTGTAAAAGTGCTGAAGAATTCATTAAAATGGGACATGAATCATTGCCATTACTGTTTTAAACGAATTCGTGGTGGAGGTGGCATTCCTTGCCCTGGATGCGTTTTTGTAAGTTGCAAAGTTATCACAATTAGTTTAATTACTTTACATTATTTTCATAATATCATGCAATTTTTAAGGAAATATACTGCAAAGAAGAATGCCTAGACGAAGCTTACACCCGCTACCACAAATATGAATGTCCATGTTACCCCTATTTACACAACACCCGGACTCAACGCCATATCCACATGGCCCTGAGAATAATCTGCATTGTTGGACCACATGAAATGTACCGATTGTTTAAAGTAAAAGATCCAAAGTATTTTGGTTCCTATACAAAGAACTCCAAAGAAGCCAAGGCCTCCCCTCCATCATCAGTAGCACTTGGAACAGATCCAGAGACAAATATCTACAGCTCCAGCTCTTACCTCCCTATTTTCCACTTAATTGCTCATCAACACGACCCCGGGGAAACTGGAAACATTGAGTACTTTACAAATGTCCTCCAAGGGTTGATTNTTGATTTTTGCCACAGCTTTGGAAAAATTTAGTTCATTTTATGACGAACTAACTTATTTAAACACCCATCCAAAAGAATTCTTTAAAACTTTTATCGCTTCAATGATCCTCCATCACATTGAAAACGTGGCCTACAATTCAATCTCCCTTGACGAGATGACCGGCTTGGAAGGGATTACCTTGCTTGTGAAGGAACCCACAATTTTAAACGAGAGGATTCGCGGAATACAAAATCCTCAGTATGGCGCAGCCACTTACAACCTGGCTTCTTTAATTAACCACTCCTGCGAGCCGAATACCACGCGGGTTCACGACCTTTCCCATGGACGAATGGCTTTTGTAGCTCTCAAAGGAATTAAAGCTGGGGAGGAACTTGTTACATCGTACAGCCGAGTGTTCCTAGCTGACACCAGGGATGAACGCAGAGAATATCTTAAGAAAACTTACAATTTCTTCTGTACTTGCATCGCATGCGAACAAGATTGGCCTTCCCTTTTGCAAATTGACGACGGGATTCAATTAACTTGTGGAAATTGCTCGAGGAAGTTCCGCGGGGATGAAAAATGTGGGGCGAAGTTTGCAAAGTGTGTTTTGGACCAGAGAGGGGCTTGTCTTTTGTGTAAGAAATCAAGACCAATTGCAGAGGTTCAGGAGGAGTTGGATGGGAAAATTGAGAGCTTTTTTAAAGCGTATGATTTCATATTGAAAAATAGACCTTTGGAGGCGTTGAGGTTGATTGCGCCGTGTATTCAACATTTACAAGATAATGTGGCACCGCCTTGTAGGAAATTATATATGGCGCATGATTTGCTTAGGTCGGCGCTTGATTTAATTGTTTATTATTCAGAGCAAAAGTAATTTTATTCATGATTGGTTATAAGTTTCCCAGTGCTAACGTCTTTTATGTCATCTTATCTTCCCATGTCTGGTAATGATTATCTTGTTCAGTTACAATTATCATTTTGTAAATAAAATTTTAAACTTGAATTACGTTTCAAAAGTAACTTCTCGGATTTATTTTTATATTTGTCCATATTCTGTACACCAATCAGTTACAATAATTCATTGACTGTAGCAAAATAAAATACATAAATTGACAGTTTCCTTTGAAATTATAATTGGTTAGAAAACTGCAAAATGGAAAGGAAGTGTTGAACATAAATTAAAAAATTAAATGAACGAGTTCAACAATCAAATATGAAGGTGGTAACGATGTCATAAAAAATCTTAAAAACACTAAATTTAATCTAAAGTCTTAATTACTAAAAGTTTTTTTAAATTACATTTTATTTTTTCTTCGGTGCGACTTTCTTGGGTTTAGCGGGTGCCGGGGCTGCTTTAGGTTTGGCAGCGGCAGTTTTCGGTTTTGGGCTTTTGGGGACCTTCGGAGCAGATTTTGCAGGTTTTGCTGGACCGGGCGCAGCAATAGCAGCCGCCTTCTTGGCCTTAGGACTTGCAGGTGCTTTTGGAGGAGCTGGAGCTTTCTTAGTTTTAGCTGGCGCTGCGGAAGACGCTGCCGATTTTGCACTTGAAGATGACCCTGCAACCGGTGCCGTGGTTTTCTTCGGGTTTGCTGGAGCTTTCTTCACTGGACTTGGCTTTTTAGCAGGTACCGCAACTCTAACTTTCTTAACTGGGGACTTAGCTTTAGGAGGACTTGCAGGAACTTCTGCCTTCTTCTTCTTCTTTGGAGAAGCTGGCTTCTTAAGAGCAGGTTTCTTTGGTGAAGCTGGTGCAGCCCTTGTTTCTGCCTTGGGTTTCTTAACTGCCGCGGCTTTCTTGGTTCCTGAAGGTAACTTAAAAGATCCACTGGCTCCCCTACCCTTCACCTGCACAAGGGTCCCTTTCTCCACCGCCCCCTTTATAAACCTTTTAATGAACGGGTTCAACTTGTCAACGTCCGCGTTTTCGTAATTGTCCGAAATGTACTTTTTAATCGCGAATAATGAAGAGCCACTTCTCTCCCCCAAGCCTTTAATTGCTGTTGTTACCATCTCGGA
>JAANSO010003229.1:0-11849 GCA_036507315.1 Lepidocyrtus fimetarius | reverse complement strand
CAAAATCAAATTAAAGTTTTAAAAGCAAGTGTTACTGGTAGAGATAATTTCAAAGATAATAATTTTTGCAATATATTGATGTTTTTATCAATTTTAAATCCATATTTGTCCAAAACAAAGCTGTTTCTTGTTTAAAATATACCAATTTATGGGATTTTTTAACAAACGCAGAATTCACAGAATTTAGACTTTGGTGGCACAGAATTTGCAGAAAAGAATCAGAATTCTTTCGTCCCTAGTGATTAAATCACAAAAAAGGATAAAAAACATAAGTTTGCAACAAAATACCTAAAACAGTTTTACCAAAATACTAACTTTGCTGATTAAATTCCTTTCTTAAACTACTTGACTCGACTTTTTATTTCCAGTTAAGCCTGTCAGATACAAATCCAAAATAAATCTAAAAAGGTATTCATAAAAATCCCAAAAGTCACAATGTGCTTTAATATTTAGTGCATTCGTTTTTCATGCGATAGTAAAGTATTGAAGAAAAAAGTGTTGATGCCCGCTCAAAAAACTCGATTGGCTTCGTACGTGACAAACAATTTCGTATTTAGAAAACAATGAGTATTAATCCCAGAAGGGTTAAGCACGAAATATAATGGATTAGCAGCGTAAGCAGTTGCAAACTTATAAAAATTTAAAAAAACAAATGAGGTTTTAACCTTTTTAAATAATGCTTTGAAAGTACGTCAATTACTAAACCTCTCAAATATTTTTTTAACCAGATTCATTCTTACTTAAGGCTTGCTATTGAGTTCAACATTGTCGCATTTTTTCTGTGAATTTTACGTATTTCGTATTTAATACTATTCAATTCCATACCAATTTTAACAGAAGATTTAAAGAAAGTCCTAAAAAGGTTTACCACTAGTTAGGAAATTCAGATAAGTTTAGTATCAGTTAAAGTAAAAAAAACCTTTAGAAAATATCAGATTGAAATTGTTGTCGACTTAGTGATTAAGTGATCAATAATTAGTTTTTGATTAAATTAAGAACCAAGAACTTCTGCTAAACGCTTAAGTTCTTTAAAAGTAAAAAAAGTTACCAACGTGGAAAATAACCAAAAGGATTTTATTCTGTGAGCTGAAAGCACGAATTCGGAATAGTAAGTGTAAAACCAATGACATACTTGTCCTAATCCTGCTCTGTGCAATATCATATTATTTTCTGTCTTTTATTTACGTATATCTGATTAGGAAAACAACGGCTATCGTGCAAGTATAAAATGGCAGAACCCAAAGTTGGAAAACGTTTCAAAGAGAAGCCTTTCAAATGCAAAGTTTGCAGTTTCCGTTATTCTAGAAAGTCTCACTTAAAAGATCATCTTAAATGTGCCCACAACATTGGCTCCATTATAAAACCGGAATGTTTGTTTTGTAAAAAGCTTTTAAAAAGTGAAAGATACTTGGATAATCACCTCCTTAGCCACACAAAGGAAGCTCCATTCATGTGTAGCCGTTGCCCGGCGTGCTTTACCAGTAAACCAAGTTTAAAATATCACTTAGGGATTCACAACACAACACAAAATCGACATTTTCAATGTGAAATGTGTCCAAAATCCTTTTCTCTTCTTGGTAACAAAACTAAGCATTTAAAAACACATTTGCTGGAAAAACCGTACAAATGCGCTGACTGTGAAATGGTGTTTCGAACAAACAAGGAATTAAAAGTTCACAGATTTATTCACACAGGAAAGAATCCATTTAAATGTACAATTTGTGCAAAAACGTTTTCAGTTAGAAGCAGCATGAAAACCCACATGTTTATTCATTCTGGAACGAAACCTTTTTCTTGTGAGGTTTGTAATGCTGGGTTTACTCGAAAAGGAGATCTCAAAGCGCACATGAGAACTCATTCTGGGGATAAACCACACGTCTGCAAAATTTGTCAGAAAGGATTTGCCCAATCTTCAAACTTAAAGAGTCATATCCGAAGTCACACTGGTGAGAAGCCGTATTCCTGCACCGTTTGCAAAAAAGACTTTGCTAAAAAACAAAGCATGCAGAAGCACATTTCAAAACATCAAAAGCAGTGAAACAGATGACCAGAGATGTGCTACGTAGTTTTGTTGGATTTCCACGATTTTGTATTGTATTTGATTATGAACATTAATTAATTTATAATTTTTATTTCACAGATAAATATAATATTTTGTAAGTATTTCAAAAAGTTTAAATAATTCAATAATTTATTTGAAAGATTTAACTCATTAATAAAAAATTAAAATAAGATCAAAGCCGGTATACTTTTAAACCTTCATTTTTGCTCGAATTGGTGGAGATTTCTCTCCTCACTTGACCAATGAAAAAGTGGCTTAATATTTTTTTTTGCATAAATATTCGCTTTGCGAGTATTTATTTGTCGAGGTTATTGGGACTTTTGGGAAAATCATTCTGACGCAAATGAATCAGGACCTGCCGCTTTTTATAAGAATTCAAGATAAGGACTCCAGATGGGGATATGATATGACAAAGGGTTGGCTTATCATGGAAGGCCTGATAAGGAATTATATTTTAGGTGGATGCAAGCAAACATCTTCATGCTTTCCCCGCAGTTCTGTCTGGTTCCGTGGACCGATGACAATTAGACTGTGATGATAACAAAAAAAAGTTCTGGATAATCGGTTTAAGTATAAAGGGGAAATTTTGGAGGCGGCTAGGCAATCGGCGGGAGATGGAAGCCCGATGAATCAACCCATTTGGTGGGTAGATCCGACTGATGAAGTGATCTTCACAATTAACGACGGCAAAGTTGTATTTTTAAATGTTTTTAATACTATAGCAAAAAACCTGCCATATGTAGCGAACAACCAATACACGCAGCATTAAAGCGTAGCTTTATTTAAATATCATAATGAAAACATCCAAAAAATTTCAATTAGAATCCATCTGCACAGACAATCAAAGTATCTGGATAAATATAAAAATTTACAAGTAAAAAGAATAAATTGGTTTTCTTTGGAAATGTCTTAACTTTACACGTGCTGTTGCTCATGGCATAAAATACCTATGCCTAGGTACATCCATCAAAATGGAGAAAAAAATTCATTCAATGTTGAAGTTAAACATTTCTAGGATTTAAAAATCAAGTCTGGACTTACAACGCTAAAAATATGAATGAGTCAGGATGGTATTTAGAGAGGATGAAATGTTCTTTAAGATTTTAAAGACTAATCAGAAATATTTCTTTTGTGTTAATAGCATTTCACATTTTTGCTTGAAACTTAACCTTTAAAATAGAATCATAAGCCTGATGACAGGATTACCCTTCATTACAAACATGGCTTGCCTAAATGTTTTTTCTCTCATTCCATTTTCCTTTTCCAATAAATCCGTGAGATGTCTGTTCATAAGTACTTGAGCTGCTGATAGCAAAATTACCAAATGGGCTGTGTACGTGAAAAGAGCTTTTCTGACTCAGCAAGGGTAAAAAATTAATCCCAAAAAGGAATAAACAAGAAAAACACAATGGGTTAGCTTCGTAAGGTTTACAGAAACAGGGTAGAAAATATTACATTTACCAAGGGACAATTTTAAACCTCTGGCGTTAAAATGTACCATTTAAAATTTCCTTAATCTTTTTTTTGTTCAAAAAATTGAAAACGAATGCCAGCTTTATGTAAGTTTTATTTTAAAAGTAAGGTTAAAATCAATTAACAGTGACATTCCTGTCTTGGAAGTTGTGTCTGTAAGTCAGCAAAACTTTTGCTTGTGCTTATTTACGTGAATTCTTGTATTGAATTTGAATATTTTTCGAAGAATTTGAATTTTGAAGTAGTTTTAAAGCATGCATAAATGACAAAGTATCTAAAGCTGCTTCGGGCCAATATCAACATTGCTGGTGAAACTCTGTTAATCTAAAACTCCGTTTGACCCTACTTTTTTGTTGTTACGCGCGGCGGGTGCTTGAAGAAAAGGTAAGCATAAAAAATCCCAACCACAGTCTGCCTTCATAGTTGAGTTAGTGGAGCATTGAATAAAGAAGCTGCTGACGGGGGACATAATATTCAATGGGCTGCGTACGTGACTAAAACCTTCTCTGATTTAGCATCAACCAAATACTAATCCCTGAAGGTTTAAGCAAAAAATATAATTAGAGCCGTAAGCATTTGAAAACTTAAGGTTGTCGCCTTGTCGCATTTTAAAAATATAAAAAACAGGAGAGGTTTTAAATTTTTAAATGTATGCTTTAAAAGTACTTCAATTATTAATCCTTTTAACCAATTCTTAAATATTTTTTAAACCCGGTTCATTTTTCACTCACTAGAGTAAGAGTGTTTTAGTTTAAAAGTGAAAATACAAGGCGACGGTCAGTTAAATTTTAATATGTTTATTTAGTCTAAAGTAAAATTGTTTCATTCAAAACTGCATTGTTAATTACATCGAACCATTCAGTCTTTCAAAACATTGACCAGGCTTCTTAACGAAGTTAAAGGTTTTCTTGTTTGTATAAAAATCTATGATTTTGAAACGTATTTTAGTTTTACCTTAAGACAAACTCATTCAAGTTCTTCGTTTTTGACATATCATTTTGTCAGGCAAACAACCCATTGTTTAGCATTCAAATAAAATACTTGAATAGGAACTTTTTAGAATCAAAGTGAATAGTTTTGGACATTCCGTGGATTTAGTTATCAATATCTGTAACTACTTAAGTACCATTTTATCATACTGACTTATTTGACATAATTGTCCTAACTTTGCTCTACGCAATATCAAATTATTTTCTGGTCTATCTATGCGTATAATTGATTAATAAAGCGATTGTAGAAGTATAAAATGTCAGGGCTCAAAGTGGAAAAAAAATTCAAAGAGAAACCTTTCAAATGCAAGGTTTGCAGTTTCCGTTATTCTTCCAAGAAGAACTTGAATGACCATTTAAAATGTTCCCACCACATCGGTTCCATCAAAAAACCAGAGTGTTTGTTTTGTAAAAGGCTTTTTAAAAGTGAAGCAAACTTGGAAGATCACATCTTTACCCATATAAAAGAAGCTCCGTTTATGTGCAACTTTTGCCAGGCCTGCTTCACAAGTAAACAGGGTTTAAAATATCACTTGTCAACTCACAATCCAACCCAAAATAAACGTTTTCAATGTGACATGTGTCCAAAATCATTTACTAAGTGTAGTAGCAAAACTGCGCATTTAAAAAGACATTTGCTTGAAAAGCCACACAAATGCACTGATTGTGGAACAGAGTTTCAGACAAACACGAAATTAAAAGTGCACAGATTTATTCACACAGGAGAGAATCCATTTAAATGTACAATTTGTACAAAAACGTTTTCGGATAAAAGTAACATGAAGAGACACATGTCAACTCATTTGGAAACGAAACCTTTTTCTTGTAAGGTTTGTAATGCTGGGTTTACTCGAAAAGGATATGTCAAAAGGCACATGAGGATTCATTCTGGTGAAAAACCCTTCGTCTGCGAAATGTGTCAGAAAGGATTTGCCGATTCTTCAAACCTAAAGAGTCATATACGAAATCACACGGGAGAAAAGCTGCATTCTTGCACGGTTTGCAAGAAAGAGTTGACAAGAAACCATAACCTGCAGAGACACATCTTAAAACATGAACCAAAATTAAGCAGATGACTGGAGACTTGCTACGTAGTTTTTTGGACTCACACAAAATGCTTTTCTATTGTTTTAACAAGATCTATTAAATTCATCATTATCATTAAATACATCATTTTTATTCCAGAGGTAAATGTAACATTTTGTAAATATTGTAAAGAGTTTAATTGATTTAATAATTTAATAAAATTTACCTCATTAATAAATAAGTTAAAAAATAGCTTGTGATTACAAAACTAAAAATGTTTAGTCTTGCAAGTGTAGTGTATTTATTTATTGTCGAAAATATCATAATAAATGTCAATATGTCATGATTTTGAAAATCGGCATAAATGCTCATGACATTGAGCATTTGTCGATATTTATGTCACTTTGTCCATGTCAGAGCATTTATTTTTTATATTCGAAAACTAAATTCTCTAACAATAACCAAGACGTGTTTAATTTCATTCAAAAGCAAAATTATGACTGATTGTTGATCACAACGCAACGTAACTAATCTATCAAGTTAGATCGATCAAAATCCAGAACATTTTCTATTTAGAGTTAAAGCCAATTTTTTTTGGAAGTAAAAATTAAGTCGGGGCTTAACCCGCTAAAATAAGAATGAGGTGGAATGACATTTGCACAGAATAATCTATTCTATATTATGTAAAGCTTTAAAACAATGACATAAAAGCCAGCCCAAATACTTTCATGCATTCATTTCCTCTCCTTCTTATTTTCCTTTTCAGATAACGCCATGTAAAATCGTACATTTTAAAACTGCTTTACATGAAGTTATCGTTAGGTCGTGGGTTGCGTACGTGACAAAACTAAGAGAGCTGAATGCACTACTTTGGAAAACTAATTTTGAAACCAGTGACATAATTTTCCTAATCTTGGTTTGCGCAATATCAACTTATTTTCCGACCTTAGGTATAATTGATTAAGAAAACAACGGCTATCGTAGAAATACAAAATGTCAGAACTCAAAGTTGGAAAAATTTTGAAAGAGAAGCCTTTTAAATGCAAAGTTTGCAGTCTGCGGTTTTCTTCAAAATACAATTTGAATGTTCATCTAAAATGTGCTCATACCATCGGCTCCATCGAGAAACCGGAGTGTTTGTTTTGTAAAAAGCGTTTAGGAAGTGCAAGAGACTTGGAAGTGCACCTCTTTAGCCACACAAAAGAAGCCCCGTTCATGTGTAACGTTTGCCAGGCGAGCTTCACAAGTAAATATGGTTTAAAATGCCACCTAAAAACTCACAACCCATCACAAAATCGACTTTTTCAATGTGACATGTGTCCAAAAGCTTTTACTAGGAGTTGCCACAAAGCTGCGCATTTAAAAACACATTTGCTGGAGAAACCATACAAATGCACTGATTGTGGAATGGAGTTCCAAACAAACTCAAAATTAATAGTTCACAGAATTATTCACGCAGGAGAGAATCCATTTAAATGTTCAATTTGTACAAAGACGTTTTCAGATAAATATAACATGAACAGACACATGTTAACTCATTCTGGAACGAAACCTTTTTCTTGTGAGGTTTGTAATGCCGAGTTTACCCAAAAGGGTTCTTTAAAGCGCCACATGCGGATTCATTCTGGAGAGAAACCATACGTCTGCAAAATTTGTGAAAAAGGTTTTGCTTCGTCTTCAGACTTAAAGGATCACATCCGAAGTCACACGGGAGAAAAGCCGTATTTCTGCACTCTTTGCAAGAAAGACTTTGCAGCAAACCAAAACCTGCAGAAACACATTTCAAAACATAAACTGAAATAGAGCAAATGACCAGAGAGAGACCTGCTACTTTGATTTGTTGGACATCCGCAAAGTGTTTTTTTCGTTGTTTATGACTATAAATATTAAGCTAGTATTTTCATTCCACAGATGAATATGATATTTTATAAGTGTTTTGTAGAGTTTAAATAGTTTAATAATTTATTTAGAAGATTTATTTAATAATAAAAAAATGTAAAAATTATCCAATTATCACAAAATGTCATGCCTAGCAAGTTGCCTCATTTTTCACACTTATTCAGGCTTTTACAGCAGCTTACCATGTTAGACCTAGCATATTTTAACCTTTATTTTTAAAGCTTCATTTTTGATCGATTCGGGGGTGGCTAATCTCCTTACATGGCAAGTGAATATTGGAGTGGCCGAATGTATTTTCGTCAATATTGTTGGGCTCATTCGAGTCATTGGGGGAATGAGTGAAGCGAGGTTAGCGCATATTAACCAAGCCGATATACATTAGAATGGAAAAGAAGGACTTGAGATGGGGATATGACAACGGTTTGAAGTGGCTTATTACCACTTTACGCCAATGAGCATTGTTGAATATTCATTCGTACTTTCTGATATGATTGGCTGGCGGAAATGTATTAATATCAAGGAAGGCCTGATACGGCTGTAGTTGTGCGTGAAGTGTGTGCAGAGGTATATCTTCATGCCTTCGATGCCGTTGTCTCACGTTCCGTGGAGCGTTCACGAGGACACTGTGAGGATAACAAAGAAGGTGCCAGAGCATCGGTTAGAGTATCAAAAGGAGATCTTGAACACAGCTAGGCTACAGGTGGAGGGTCGAAGTTCGATTAATAGACCGATTTGGTGTGTAAATCCGACTCTTGAAGTGACTTTCACTATTGACCACGGTAAAGTCCTATTTTAGAATAAATTACAAAGATTCAATTACGCTTTTAACGGCGTTTTATTTAAAAATTGTAGAAACATGCTCGGAGACAACATTCCTAGTAGCTCCTTTAGTTGAGCAAGGCATGATATCCAGGGATATTTACCTCCCCGTTGAAATGTGGCGTTTGGGAGTGGATTCCGGAATTTACGTGACGCCAACCTGGCTTCGGGATTGTCCGGCTCCTCTTGATTCACTCCGCTGTTTGGCAAAATTACGTAATTTAAAATTGAAAGGTGAGGAAATAGAAAATTGTCAGATAAATCAATCAGAAATTGTTTCAAAGATTTTATTTTGATAAAATAAATTTACGTTCATTCGACGCTTATCAATATATTATCTGGTTACTACTGCATGTAAATGCGAGTATACATTAATTAAAAATTATCTTTGAACAATTTGCAATAAAATGGATTAATTTAAAGGAAAATATGTTTGAATTTTACAATTTTATTTAAAAAAATATTAAATCTAATGGTAAGATTAGTTCTTTGATGAACATAGTGCATATAGATAAGTTTAATATATCTGAAAAAAGAAGGCCTGCTGGCTAAAGAAGAATTGATTGCAAGTAAGAAGACTTCATCTTCCATCTGTTTTCTTTTCTAAAATCCTTTTCATGTTTAAGTCTAAAATCTCGGCCTTATCGACTAAATTGCTTTTGCTTGTTTTTACTTTGTCACGCATAAACTTCATTTTTCTGCGCTTATGAAGCTCCGCATTCTTAAAATGTTTCACTAGCTCAATATTGCTGGCAAACTCCTTTCTTACACTGCCTTGCTCGACTTTTTATTTCTAGTTAAGCCCGTCGGGTGCCAGTCCAAAATAAATTTAAAGAGGTAGACATGAAAATACCAAAAGTCACAGTGTGCTTTAATATTTAATGCATTCGTTTTTCATGCGGTGGGGTATGCGGTGGTGGTGGTGGAAAGCATTGCAGAAAAAAGTGTTGATACCCAACCAAAAAACTCGACTAGATTCGTACGTGACAAAAACCTTCTAATTTAGCCTGAAAGAAATATTAATCCCAAAGGGTTAAGCAAGAAATACAATGAATTAGCATTGTGAGCAGTAAACTTATAAAAATATAAAAAAGCAAATGAGGTATCAAATTTTTTAAGTTATGTTCTGAAAGTACCTTAATTACTAAACCTTTCAAATATTCTTTGTAAACCAGATTCATTCTTACACAAGGCATGATATTGAATGCAACTTTGTTGTTTTTTTCTATTTGGATTTTAGATATTTCGAATTAAATGCTATTCCATTCTATACCATTTTAACAGAAGATATATACATAAGCGATAAATAAATTAGGAACGCGAAACTGCTGCTAAACGTATAAGTTCTTTAAAAGTGTAGTCCAAGTTAACAAAGTGAAAAATAACCAAAAGGATTTTGATCATTGAGCTGAATGCACTAATTCGGAAAAACGAATGTGAAACCAATGAAATACTTAATTAATAAGTCCTAATCCTGCTCTGCGCAATTTCAAATTATTTTGTAATTTATATTTTAATATAATTGAGAAATAAAATCTCGGCTAATGTAAAAGTATAAAAATGTCAGAGCTTACAGCGGTAACAAATCTCAAAGAGAAACCATTTAAGTGCAAAGTTTGCAGTTTCTGTTATTCTTCTAAACAAAGCTTGAACAACCATCTCAAATGTGTCCACAACATCGGCTACATTCAAAAACCAGAGTGCTTGTTTTGTAAAAAGCTTTTAATAAGTGTAGCAAACCTGGAAGATCACCTCTTTAGCCACACAAAGGAAGCGCCGTTTATGTGTAACTTTTGCGGGTCGTGCTTCAAAAGCAAAAATGGTTTAAAATACCACTTAAAAACTCACAAACCAGAACAGAATACACAATTTCAATGTGACATGTGTCCAAAAGCCTTTACTACGAATAGTGGCAAAACTGCGCATTTAAAAAGACATTTGCTTGAAATGCCATACAAATGCACTGATTGCGGATTAGAGTTTCAAACAAACTGGAAACTAAAAGTGCACAGAAATATTCACAAAGGAGAAAAGCCATTTAAATGTACAGTTTGTGCAAAAACGTTTGCAGTTAAAGGTAGCATGAACAGACACATGCTAACTCATTCGGGAACGAAACCTTTTTCCTGTAAGATTTGTAATACCTCGTTTAGTCTAAAACAAGGTCTAAAAAGGCACATGAGGATTCATTCTGGAGAGAAACCGTACGTCTGCCAAATTTGTCAAAAAGGATTTGTCCAGTCATCAGATTTAAAACGTCACATCCGAAGTCACATTGGAGAAAAGCCCTATTCTTGTACCGTTTGCAAGAAAAACTTTTCATCAAACCGGAACCTACGGAGACACAGTTCAAAACATGAAATGCAATGAAGCAAATGACCGGAAACCTGCTACGTAGTTTTGTTGGACTTTCACAAAATGGTTTTTTAGTTGTTTTTTACTATAAATATTATTATTCCACAAATAACAGATAATCGTGCTCTGTGTGCAGCAGATTTGACTTAAATAAAGTTTTTTACAAAAATTACAAAACATTATGCAACCCGTTAAGAATAAAAATGTTAATTTAAATAATAATTTTAAATATCAATAAATCCCGACTTGAACTTTGCACAGAATGATAAATTATTAATTGCCAAAAACCTACAAAATTTATTGAATAACCAATCGAAGCGTGCAAAATTGAGGGGTAGCTTTATTAAAATGCCATTGCGAAAATTCCATAATTATTTAATTAAAATCCATTTGAGCAAACAATCAAATTACTTGGATAAAAGTGAAAATATAAAATATCCGTTTACATTTAAAAAGATTAAATTTATTTGTATTTGGAATGTTTTAGCTTTACACGTGTTGCTGATCATGACATAACAAACCATCAAGGCACATCTATCAAAATCCACAAAAGTTTCCATTCAAATTTAAAGTCAAACATTTTTTGGAAGTAAAAATTAAGTCTGGGCTTACAACGCTAAAAATACGATTGAGGAAGGATAACATTTGGACAGGATCAGGATAAATTGTTCTGGATTATGTAAAGCTTTAAAACAATGACCTAAGCCAGCCCAATTACATTCTTGCATTCATTTCCTCTCTTTCTATTTTCCTTTTCAAGTAAACCCATGTAAAATTGTACATTTTAAAACTGCTTAACATCAAGTAATCGTTAGGCCATGGGTTGCGTACGTGACAAAACTGTAAACAACGACCAAAAAATCCTAAAAGGGTAAATCAAGAAACAGATTGTGATGGTATTTATGGTAAAAGCATTCAAGAAACCTAAATCTAAAAGGAAGGAGTTGTATTTTTCAAAACACGGTCAGAGCCCATCTAATGGTGTGCCCCCAGTACATAGAGATGGCGTGACGTGCTTTTCCTCAGTTAAATGAGATTTAGCATGTAATTTTTTCTCGAATATTAATGCGCCCTATTCCTAAACCGTTCAAAAACTTGACCAAAACTCGCATATGACAAATAAATTAGATTTTCCTCTTTCCATTGACAGCTTAAAAAATAATATGCGAGTAACGGTTACGAAACGGCATGAGTTTTAAAACACTCATTTTTACGTTCACTTGGAC
>JAANSO010003228.1:0-11852 GCA_036507315.1 Lepidocyrtus fimetarius | reverse complement strand
GAGAACTTTCTTGCATGGCTTTTGTTACGTAAAGGAAGAGTTGGTCAACGTATTTTACATAATCCTCTTTCATTCCTTCATTTAAATTATAGTTAAAAAGGTTATGTTTCATTCAATTAAACAAATTAAATGAACCAATTAATTTACCTTTTTCGCAAACTTTACGGACATCCCATAAACCAAATGGAGCAATCATAACTTTAAGGAAAATCAAGAAAAATATCTATTACTGATAAAATACAATTATAGATTTAATGTTTATGTAATAGAAAAATTGTGCAATCGAAAGTTGCTCTTACTTGGACAACCCTGTTTATCAAAACCGGCCACATCATAAGGATAGTTATCCGATAGGTATTTTGGAGGCATCCAATCCAATAAACTATCGATTTTGTTCACTTTTTTCCATTCCAAATGCTAAACCGGCAAGACCAATCATAATTTATAATGAATGTTTTTTTAATAATTTACGTAATAATACCCTATGCATTGACTATATTGAATGGATAAAGATATATTTTTACTTCTCTTATCATCCGTTCAGCCTTGGTAAGATTGTGATTTCTAGCTATTGCAAAAAACCAAGTAGATTAAATTAGCTTATTTTCCAGAATACCCGCTGAAAATTATATTAATTTGCCCAAATATGCAATGCTGCGTAAAAAATTAAGGAAACAAACAACTGATAATTGATAAAGCAAGTTCAGAATTAAACATAGCCATTCATGTGCTCCATGTGATTTGGAGTTGAAAGGTGTTCAAGATGACCTTCGAGATAATAATTGTAGTTTATACTGGAATGCTTTTTGAACCTGGGAAGAAGTGGAAAATTTTAAAAATGACTCACCTCGAAGAAATCGAAGGAGAAACATTTGGGTGTCTTTTCCATTATCAAAATTCAGGTCTGCAAGTTTATCTTGAAACTGCAAATTAAACATGAATGCATTAATAAACAGATAAGTAAAGTAGCTGTACAAAAACGGTTGTAGCAGACTAGAACAAGCCTGGATGACTAATTTATTCTTAAAGCCATAAGACAGGTCGTATAACAAGTCCGGTAAAAATGATAACTTATTGATGATAACCCACCTTAGATAAAATATCGAGTTCAATAGAGGTTGGAGCTGCCATATCTGAAATGCGACGTATACAGCTGCTTGGACAAGTTAACTCTTGGGATCTTCAAAGGTTTTACGGCTTTAGAATTGGTACTTGTGTCTGCAAAAATTTGGAAACGTTTTAATATTAAAAGAGTTTGTGAATCCAGAATATATATTGCATGAAAAAGCTATTTGGCATCAAGGAAAAGTTATATATTTTTCATGTATTTAAAAGTCAAAAAGTAATAATCTTGTAACACGGTTAATTTCTTTAAATCTTACATAATCTATACGCTACAAGTTCATCAAGGTCGCACGTTATCTTTATGAACCTGTAATCAAAATATAAATAGTACCTACTTACTGAGACATAGTATAAATCGCAGAAGGCAGAAATGTATGAATTGTGTTACTTTACCTAAGCTATGTCAAAAAGAAGATTGCAAAATTGTCAAAATATAATTTCTAAAAATGCTAGGTTTACAGATGTCTATGTAGTTTTCCTATTGTAAAATAAAATATTTTAATGGATGTTTTTGGACCATACTTTACTCTTAAATAAACTGTGTCTTTTGAGGAAATTGCAGTTGCTAATAAAAATTAAATTAATTCCTACTCACTGTTAAAACAGCACCAACTTCTGTATGACTGAATGTTATAGTTTTTCTTAACTTTAAAACTGAATTACGAAACTGTAAATGTAAATCCCACAGGATAAACCACAGGACAACAACCCAATTAACTTTGCATTATGCTAGACAAATGACAAAAAGTTGAGTTATGTAGGTATATAAACACTCTACTGGTGACCAGACAAAATATCCCAAAGAACTGAAATATTGCTGATATCACACATAAAAACTACCCATTTGCTTCTAATTTTTAGTACTATTTTGTTGACCTGTATTTCATGCCATAGTTTTTATCGCTGAGTAAATTCAATCAGAATATCTTTGACCAAGTCACAGTCATGTTTATTATCGTTACCGTAAATGAAGTTACCGGTCACTTCATATTCCATAAAGCAAAACAAAAAACGTAATAATGAACTAACAAACAGCAAAAAACTCAACAATCAAACACAGCTATTGCTCATGTGATAAACTGATGTGTTTTGATGGCTTGTTATTGCAGGTCATGTGAATAAAGACAAAAGATAATGGTGATTATGCTTATAGTAACAATTTGATAAGTAAAAAAGATACTCTTGACATTCACTTGCACCAAAATCTATTGAATCTCGTACATTGGCGCAGAATGAATCTTCTTGTGGCTAGAAAAAGTAGTCAACCATGTTGTGGCTAACGAAGGGACGAATGGGAAATTATAATAAGGTTACCTTGAAATACTTTTAGTCTTTTTACAATAGAGCTTTTTATCCAAATGCCTAATACCTACCAATAAAATTGATTGACTTGCAAGAAAAAACTTTGTAGATTGGGTACTATAATAATATACCAAGCACTATACTTTAGGCACTACTGATCTACGATAAGATAACTTATTGATTGCTTCCCTTTCATTTGCTGCATTAGAGAATGTCAATTCATTGGACTCAT
The DNA here is from genome assembly GCA_036507315.1 of Lepidocyrtus fimetarius. Taxonomy (NCBI): domain Eukaryota; kingdom Metazoa; phylum Arthropoda; class Collembola; order Entomobryomorpha; family Entomobryidae; genus Lepidocyrtus; species Lepidocyrtus fimetarius. Next base: position 9,193 of record JAANSO010003228.1, on the reverse strand, counting down.
TTGTTTTGTCTAAGGTCCTGAAAAGTGACCTGTTACATAATTTAATTTGTCTAGCAATTGAATCCCTTTTTGAAAAATCCTCAACCAATTGAACAGGGCAATTATATTTCATGGCAATAAGTACGTACGATGAACTTCACATTTTCTTATTCTAATAAATTCAATTTTAGATAAAAAACTATTCAAAAACTCCTATAAGTCGATTCAGTTATTTGACACAAGGTAATAATTAAGTATTACAAAATATCTATTAACAATTTACCTTTTTGCATGCACCACGAAAAATAGAAAGAGTCAGATATCTATGAAATTAATATTTTTTTAACATTTTATTTCTTCAGAAACAAAAACTCAACTGCCAAAAATTAATAATTTGACTTTGACTTGCCTCTTAATTGACTGGGCTAATATGTACTAACTTCGATAGTTTCTTTGAAATACTAAAGTGCTAGATTATATTGAAAATTGACAGCGTTGTTTTGTTTTGAAAAATATTCGTTTTAAAAATGAAATTAAAAGTATCAGTAAGAGTGTAAGCAACAAACAAACCTTCAGCCACGACACCGACGGTCGCCACCCACACCCACAACAAGAAATTATTTAAGGCGAACTTGATTGCGTAACAATGCGCAGTTGCTTTCCATCTATGATAATTTTTGAATGTTAAATGTATTATGATAACAAACAATATAAATAAGGATGTAGTGAAGCATTTTAAGGCTCAATTCAAACAAAATGCATTGTTGTTTTTAAATCTAGGCACCACACTTATTGCGTGCAATGTTGCTTTTTCAATATATAACCGTAACCTATTTACATTTTGCTTGGGTATGGTAATGTAATAGACGTTGTCCCAAAGCTGGTGCCATAAAATAACCTTATCCTTACGCTCAGTTACCTCGTTAAATGCTCAACAGTTTACTAACGTTTGAGTTTTATGATTATTTATAGGTTTGTTTAAATAGCCAAGCTTGCAATTGTTTAGAGGTTTTACGAGTAGCTGGCTAAATATTATGCTTGAGTTAGTTTTTAGTTTGGCTGTACAGTTGAAAAGGGGTGGCTGTACAGTTGAAAAGGGGTGAATGTCTTAAAGAAGTCTCACTTTTGTTCGAATACATAATTATTAATATAATGCAGATTTAGGTTATCCTTAGGCATGTATTAGTGCGGAGAGTTTCATAACGTTTCAAAGCAGAACTATTAAATAATATGAATATAATTATTATTTCTATAATGATATTTAAATCTTTAAAATGGCTTTAAGAAAAATGGAAAGTTTACGATTGAGCAAAGGGCAAACCTTACTTTTCAAGATAAGATTGTATAACTATAAATTACTTACCTGAACTGAAGTTAGAATAGACAGAGACTCTCGAAAAGACTAAGGTTACAAAGTTAACTGAAGATGGCACAAACACTTTAAGGTTTCCATACAGCAATTATGCGTTTCCCTTCAATTATTCTATTGCAAAGGAGAAGCCTTTAAGTAATTTAATTTCAATTATTTAATTTATTTATTACATAAGTAAAATACTAATGTGAAATGTGGTTTGAGGATTGTATTCAATTAAGAGAGTAAAAATTGTTTTAAAATGTCTGTATCATTGAGAAATATTTGGTCATCTTTATCCTACCACCTGACCAATTACAATGAAATCTAGCGGTAATGAGCGTCTAAATATAATGCGCAGTAACCCATGTTTTGCAAAATAGAAGAAACAATGCCTAAAAATCTGAAATTTAAGCAGAAGTTGCATGCACAGCAGACAAACAATTGATTCGAAGATAAAATTTTGTTTGTGGGATTTTTTAGACCCAGCTACCCAGCTCAAGAGTTATTAACAGTAGGTAAACCTGTTTCACTCACGTCAATTCAAAACATTTTTATATTACAGAGAACCGAATCAATAATTCTCGACTCAACCGCAGTTTACAAAAGTATCCTGGTTTCAAGTTGCAAAAAGGTGAGAGTCATCAAATCTTCATCTTTGGCTTATTACAGGATTGCCACATCGCAACCTAGCTTGTGGTTTATATACAAGAGTTATGGATTATAAATAGGAAAGAGCAAATATAATGGTTGGGTATGACAAGGAAGAGATTTAAAGAGATGACGAAGGCAATCGAATAATGGTATGATTCCTGAGTTGAATGTGACGCAGCTCCTAATGCGATGAATGAAGAGAATTAATAATGCCCAATCTTTGACTCTTCCTTCTACAAATGTAAATTGCTTCTCACATATAAGCAGAGCTTTGATTTCCTTTAATTACTGGAAGATAAAAACTACCGTTCAATAAAGAAAATGCGATGTGAATGTTTTTTGTTGTAGTACCAAACTAATTATTGGTTTTGTGACTTTCAACAGTTCGTACTTATATTAACCTAATGGTGGAAGAATTTCCAAGATGGATTAATTTATAAGTTATTAAGATAAGTTTTAAATGGACCATTATCAAAAGACTTGGCAAATAGAGTTGTACATTAGTAAATTAACAAGAAATATTTTAACAAATCAGTGATAATTGTCAGTCAATTTAATTCAAGCAACTTAAGAATTAGTTAATTTTCCAATACCAGTACATGACGCCTAAAAATTGACTTCCAATGTCAACTATTAAAACCTATCGTATAAATGTTTGCATTTACTTATCCTAATATTAAACCCCATCTTGAAATATTTAAAAGTTGGTCTGATGGAATAATGTAAGCTAAAAGTTGAGACCAACTATAACGCTTCCAGTTATCTTAATAGCTATAAATCAAAACTATCGGACGACTCTTTGCGGAACAAACAATTTCTTATGTTTCACTTTCCTATTTGCCAAATATCCATAATTATAACGATTTGAGTAGTTTTTCATGACATCAGGAAGTCTTTTTTGAGGATTTCGTCTATTTATTTTTAGTTTACCAACATAAACTACCATACCTTTAATCTCATGTGCATTCATGTTTATGAGCCACAATGATGAGTAAACAATTCCGTATACAATGCAAGCAATTGCTGATGTTTTTCAACTCATTTTTATCATAGGTCAAGTGTGAAAGGTCTCAATCCGTTGTGATTTTTTGACATATTTCAGTCCAAAATAAAACTGTTTTAGCACGCAGTTAAAACTTGCACTCCAGCAAGCAACCAAACATGAGCCATGCGATTTATCTCTCGATAATATTTCTTGTTTTTGCAAGATTTAACAAGATTTAATAAATAAAAAGAATGTAAGTCCTTCCCCCAGAGAAATTCCATTCCATTTTACTTTGGGTTGGATTTTAAAAACCAAAATCTTTTTTATTTTTGAAATATTGCACACAAAAAAACTGATGTTCAGGTTTAAAGTAACATACAACCTATTCTCGTAATACTTAATTGCAACAATTATAATTTGATGCAATAAGGATTAAATACGCACTACAAAATAATGAGCAAATTAGTTGGGGGATTTTATGTAATTTAGAGGAATGTTTTGTAAGAAAAGAATCAAAAATTTCCTTAAAAATTTATGATCAAAATTCTCATAAGGCGATTTCATATGAAGATGCGTTTTTATGGTTAATTTAAATCTTACATGCTGAAAATTGTAGCAAGGAATGTTTTTAAATGAGAAAAACAATGAAACTGTCTCCACTGCGGGTAACTATATTTGCTTTATTGCACGTTTTCCATGAGAATTCGTAATGTTGAGCATAAACAAACGAGGTGAATGAAGACAACATCTCAATGATGATGAACGATGATATTAGGAAGCGTCTTTAAGCATGAAATTATGACAAGCCCACTAGCTCAGCTCTTATTTGGTTTAAAGAATGATCAATCACGCAGAAAAATGCATGCCTCTATTACTGGCCATTGGTTGGGGTCAAACGTCTATAAATCTTGTGGTGGTCCAACTGGATGAACTTCAGAGACGATCCAGAACTTGAGTTGGAAAGAGCTTTCTGAAGTTGTTCCAGAAAGGTTGATTTAATTACTCGTTTTGCAAATATAAACTAGTTCATTCGATAATTATAGCAACCTTTGCAAGTGAATATTTACAAGCATATATTGGTTATAAAATATTTACGATTGCGCAAAACAGTGGGAATCGTGCTTGACTAAGATTCCTGATTGAATCCGGTTAAATACTTTCAAATTTAGTACAAGTGCAGTTCTTTGTTTATTATAAATCAATCAAAATGATTATGGATATGGATCCAATTACTCCAGAAGAAACTCGCCTTATTAAGGAGGTAATGCTTATCATAACGACAGTAAAAACTAAAAAATATTAGGTGTTTCAATAATAAAAGTTATTTGACATTTCAACTCCTTCCAGCTTCGAAACGCTGTTGAAGATTTAGGACTAAGACATGTAAGATCTTGCTTTGACAAAGACGAATACTATGTGCGCTGGCTTAGAGGTAAATTTAAAACAAAAAACTAAAAACCAACCTACTCGTAAATAGTCATCTTACGATTACTAGACAATTTTTTGGGAATATTTCCTTCTTTCCTTATTATTCTTAATTGCATGGTTGTCCACAACAAGTTCCCCCACTTCCCAAACTTTTTGTCTGGTCTTGTTTTTCTCGTAAAAGTAAACTCACGTCGAGTCGTTTCTTTGTTTTTTTATAGCAAGAGATTTAAATCTTCTACTGGCTGAAGATATGCTCCGCAAGGTATGCATACCTAAATTTTTAATTGAAAAAATAATGCATATGTTTAATTCATTCTCACGGACTACTATTACTAGTTCAATTAAGTATTTTGGTAAAAAATAAGTCTGTTTTTAACTGACTTTAAATACACTGGAATTTTTATTTATCACATTTTGTAAAACATATAAGAATACTTAATCCGTTGTTTGATTAGGTACAATTTTTCTCACACTTATTATAGTCTACAGATTTTATTGTAGTTAGAAATTTGGCACGCAGTTTGAAGTTATATTCAGTATTTGCTTCGGACGTAATTTTTCATAATTATAATGTTTACTTACCGGTAATTTGACTTATAGTTAGTCATCAGCAAATTTTAAAAATCTCAGATTATTTAATAAAATGCATGAATTCCAAACTTTCCGGTAAATATCGAAAAAATGTGGAGCAATAAAGCAGCCCTCATGCAATAGTGTTGATTACCTTGAAGATATGCTGGAATTAAACAGGCAGAGAGGCTTTGTATTTTGATTTTATTTAATGCTTCCAAAAATTTTATAGAGCATGGAATGGCGAAAAGAGAATGAAATTGACAGCATTTACCTCATCGTGGGAACCTTCTTGTGCGTCTATCCCTGTAGACTACCCACTAGAAATCTGTGGTTACAGCAGACAAGGTTGTCCAAGTGAGTCAAACTTTCCCTAATTAAAACATTTTAATTATTGTACTTACGCGAATCGCTTGGGAATTTTTAGTATGCTAAATCTTTTACTAAACTTTACTAAATTTTTGCTAGTTGCCATTATACCATTTTCATATTGGGATGTTAGACGAGGAGTTGAAGCTGGACACGGTGATGAAATGATTAGATATATTGACCACGCTTTGGAAACCATTGAAGAGACAAATGTTGAAAATGCCACTGCCAAAAAAGCTAATTTCCAAGCTACTTTTATATTTGACATGAACGGTCTAAGTTTCTGGCAGTTAGCATCAATTAAAAGTAATAACTGAGTTTAATTTAAACGAGAAATGTAAAAATTCTTGAATTTGTAGCTATTTATAAACGAAATGATTACTTTGATTAGCTGTGGAGGTCATCCTAGACGTTGTAAGACGCTATGAAGCACACCATCCGGAGCTGCTTCACTCGGCTTATGTGATCAATGGTAAAACTGCAATTAAACGCGTTCAAAAATAGCTGCTTTTAATGGAAATTATCTGAAAAACCTAACATTAGTATGACTCATATATTTTCAGCCTCAAGAATTTTCCATATGCTTTTCAATATGGTTAAGCCTTTCCTTGCTGCTTCGAACTTTGGCAAAAGTCAGAATATTTTCGGGTCAACCTAACGAGTGGATATCAGCCCTTCATGAAAACATTGATAAGAACCAGTTGCCTACTTACTTTGGAGGCACTGGAACTACTGCGTTGCAAGTATGAAACAATTTCAATTGCTGGATTTATTAATTTTAAATTGTTTAACTTTTATCTTTTTGGTTGATGTACAAAATAGATGTATCAAGAAAAGGACAAGTCTAGCAAGTACTTTGGTATGATGATATCTCCCGTGAAAACTCCAGACAACCTTACCACAATTAACATTAACCCAGGGGAACAAGTCCTTGTAACATTTGACGTTGCACGAACAAATTCAATAATAAAGTGGGAGTTTAGAACTGATTACTATGATATAGAATTTTGCGTGTACAAAGATGGCGCAAGAGAAAATGACTCACTTGTGCGGAGAAAAAGAGTTTGCTCGCAAATAAAGAAAATTGTTGGGGAAATTAAATGTGATAGTCCGGGAGAATGTAAATAAGTCATTATTAAATTAATTAGATAATTTATTTACTTTTCTTTTCCCATGAAAATGATAGTAATTTTTATTAATAATTGCTTTTTATTTTTTAGATATTGCAGAATTTAACAACAAATACAGTGACATTCGCAGAGCAAAAACCCTTCGCTATAGGTTTCAACTTCTTCCACCATCGTAAATATCGCATAAGTTAATTGTAATAACGTGTGTAAATATTTGAGTTTACTATTCATCCATTAAGGCAATAGTAATTGTTTTGTACATAAACATTTTGTATAAAAAACTTTCCCATTTACTTACCAATCCCATTTCCATTTAATTTCCTAAATAAAGCTTTTGACTAGATACAAGTATTAAACATGCTGATTGGTATGCTCATTTTTTGCAAATAATTTTTCATTAGTTCTCAAAAGCCGGAATTTAACTTAAGTAGATGCTCATTCGCAGTGTAAGTGTAGTCATTTGAATTATACTGTCTCGTATTAGAGTTAAAATATGATGTCCAAAAATATGGAGTTTCCTGTTTTTTATCATTTAGTTGGTAAATTTCAAAACGAAAAATTTTCGGATTCAAAAGATGCTAAAACTGTGAGCACGTTAAGTCAAATTGATTCAGCTAAGGATAAACAGACAAAGAGAAATATTTATCTAGTCACCACATTTAATATTGCTTCGTATCTCGGATTTGTTCCATTTCATGTCGTTTTAGATAAAGATACTGGTTTGTATCAGATTGCTCCTGTACATTTAATTAGACGGGTAAAATTATTATTAAAACGAACAAGAATCAATATTCGGGGGAATGTGATATAAAAATAGTAACTTTAAACTTTCTAATGAGCTTTTCAGATCCTCTGCTGCGTTTCGAACGTCATTTCAGTGTATTATCTTTCGGAGCATTTACTTCAACATTTGCTACCTTTTATTTCTGATAATCAAACTATTCACCCCAAATCATTTTCCAAAATCGGGCTTATTGGAAGCCTTTGTAATACTTTCCATGCTTGCACAGATAATATTGACCTGCCTCTTTATACAGCTACTTTGGATGCGACAAAAATCAATTTTGGAGATAATTCAAAGTACCAGTGGGGCTCATTCAAAGTGCTCTGAAAGATTTCACCAAATTTTAGTTAGCATCTAAAGAATAATATAAATTTTGATGAATTTTTATATTAATTTTTGTGAGATTTTTAGGCCATGGCATTATGCTTTGGAGTAATTCTTGCATCACACCACAGTCATAAAGATTATGAGGATTCAAAAGATTACCTATCTCGACAACCAATTTTAAATATAATTTGGAAAATATTTTGGAAATTATGCATCAACCGTGGTTCATCGTATTGCTCATGGAGTTAGTTACATTTTGCTGTTAGTGATATTTTCAATGAACCAAATGTCCAAGGAATTTTGCAATGACTTGCAAGAAATGTCTCGACTGGCTAAAATAAATGAAGTAATGTCATTTGCAGCAAAATGCAATATTATATTATCATTACTTATACTAAAGTAGCTCATGCCTAATACATTTGTTTAAGAACATTAATACTAATAATTAATTTGTACATGACATGCACAGGCATTACAACGCTACCGATTACTGAAGAGATTATCACTTAATTTGGAAGCCTATTTTGGCAATGAACTTTTCGCGTACTACATTGCATCCATTTGCATACTGCGCCAAGGTGCCCAACAGAATTAGTTGGAGGATGCCGGAGCATAATGTGGCTGCAGCAGCGTTTTTTGTAGTGAGTGTCCTCGTATGGATCGTGGCTGCTGAATTAAATTCCAAAGTTAGTTTTAGATTGAATCATTCAGTCATTGAACCGTTCAAAATAGTTAAATTGTTCTGTAAATATTATTTTCAGACTAAAAGAGCAGTTTTAAATTGGACTACATCTTTTCAGGAAGCGCAAAATCTACCACTAGAAACAAGAATGAAATTACTTGTACTTCATAATGAAAATGTGAATGATCCTGTGGGAATATCGTGCAGGGTCTTTACAGTTACATATGGACATATTGGATCTGTAAGCAAAACCTAATATACTCATGTTAACTTTTTTGTATAACATGCAAAATTCTATTTCAATTTCCTAAATTTAATTAAATTCCGTAGATGATTGGGTTAGTGATGACTTACGGCATTCTAATTATTCAATTCGGAAGGGATGAGTAAATTAATTACAATAGCATTTATCCAAATTAAAACATGTTTGATAATTAATTAATAAAGCACACATTGTTTTCAATGTGACATGTCAAAATCAATTAACCTAAATTGCATAATGGTTACTTGACATTTTGATAAAAAGGTGCACAATAATTGGACTTTGGCTCACTTCAGAATTTGTTGTTAGTTGATTTCCAGAATTCATTATTTCATAATCGACACCCCAACAAAAAGCTTTGTAATAAAAATGGAGCAATTTAATGAATCAAAAGGTGAAAGTATTTATCTAGTGCCGTTTTTGAACAATTTTTATTTCGTTTTTATGGTTCCATTTAAAATAAAAGATGACAAGGGTGGTACATACAGATTAAAATCATCTAAAATCCATCAAGCTTGTTGCATCATATCTCATTTCGCAGTACTCGTTGTGCAAAGTATCACATTGATTCAATTTGCTATTTATATTCGCAAGCAAGAACCTCAAATTGTTCTTATTCTAGACTTTGTTAGTAATTTTGGTTGTCTTATGTCGTCAATTGTTATTATCAGA
>JAANSO010003227.1:0-11856 GCA_036507315.1 Lepidocyrtus fimetarius | reverse complement strand
TTTTAGCCATTTTCTGTGGAGTTATTCAATATTTTTAATATCAGAAAATATTTCATAGGATTGAACAGTAGGACAACCCTTTCCTTTCCCTTAAGCTGTTTTAAGGCATAAATATTGATGCTTATGACACAATAAAATCATTATTTGGTTAAATAATTTGTCCTCTTTTACAGGCAGGCATAATAAAACCGTTTGGTCTTTCACCATGCAAATTCTGACATAGCATATAACTAAAATTTAAAATGCCCTCATTCCCACATAGTTTCATTTGGGGAGCTAATATTTGGTAGTTTTGCTTCACATTAGGTAAGGAACATCTCCAGAAATTTTTGTGACAATTGCTCTCTGCCCATGTTTTTACTCGACTGTAAGACTACAGCAAGTATTTTAATTCACTTTGTTTCGAGAACGCACTATCTTGTGCCCTGAATCGCCGATCATTTGACAATAGTGCAAAGGGGAGAAACAATGATAATGATTACCGGAAAGTTGTATGAATAGCTAATCAACCAAGCTAATGACTACATAACACTACATATATATTCTCCTTTCTCTTAATTGGGTTCTGTAAGCGACCAGTGAACTAAATTGTGGTAGATCAAGCTGTTTGCTTTTCTGTGTCAGTATCAGGAAAACATCATCATTGAGCTATCAAGAAAGTATATGACCTACCGACACAGGTGAAACCATGGGGCTACGTGAGACTGCTTGTTCCATCATTTCCAAGCTTTTCTTCTACTTGTGGGGGCAACCTGATTGGGTTGCGATTATTGCAACGAGTGCTGCATTCCTGGCGTACATAAACACACTTAAAGCTGGATTTGTTTATGACGATAGGTAAGCTATTTTGGTGGTATTTCAAGATTAGAGTTTAATTTAACCTAGTATTTAGGTATACGTTTTCATTAATCATAAGCAATATAAACCATGCATCGATTTTTTATGTAATATTTATTTTTTACGAACAAACAAAAAATTGAGCAGAACATCCGATCTGTCATTGTCTTTTGTATCGTCATTCATCTATCTCGTTATTTTTATGTTACCAAAATATTTATTTTTTCGTTCATTTTCCTGTTTCTTTTTAATATCTCAAGTTTTTCGGAACCATACCAAATTACCCGTTTCAAGTAAATAGTATGGTTTCAATGGATTTTATATCGTCATCATCACTTCCACTATCATTGCCATCATCCATCTCTTTCATTGTAAAACTTGTACTGTGTACATAATAATTTATAATGTAAGATGAGTTAACTGAAGGGAATTGAGTGAACTAGCAAGCTAGCAAGAAATATTAGTCACCATATTCTCTCAAATTCACTTTCTGTTTTACTAGTGATAATATTGCCACCCTATACCATTTTATGTGGTAGAAAACGTACTTATTTTTTCGGAACAGACGCCTTAGGGATTACTAGTAGATCTCTGGATAAATTTTCATCCATTTTCTAATAATATATTAGGACAACGACATTATCTTTCTCGTCATCTTCCTTCTCCCATGATAATACCAATAGTGCGGTAGCGTCGATACTAAAGCCTTCTTCTACTTCAAATCATCATCAAAAAAGGATCCAAAAACCAATCCTTGTTAATATTATAGGAACATAACAATGAGACATTGACTAAATTACAGTCACAGTCATTCGATAAAATAAAGTCTCTTTTGTACGCTGTCACATAGCCATAGCCAATTTTAGGGTAGCAAAGCTCGTGGGTAAGATCATAAAGTGCAATTTCTTTCGGGAAATAAAATGACTGTGAGTCATTGTATTATTTTGATTTGTATTATATTATATTTTTATATATGTATAATGAGAAAGAAGTAATGCTAAAGTTATCATTCATTGTTGAAAACCAATTGGCAAATAATATTTATACGCTTTCTATTTATCAGGTTAATTTCTTTTATCCAAAGCTAAATAAAGTCAAAATCGTCAGCCAAGTTTGTATATCAAAAAGTGGCAAAATATTTTTTTATCATAACAGATAGAAGATAGATTGTTGTTCATAGCTTCAATCATGTGTATATCTTTTTAAAATTCTATTGATTACGTATCTCATTTGGCATTTAAAGCAAGGCTTCAGGTTTTCCAAACATTGCAATTGTTGTTCAATATAACAACATTTAATAATAGAAACATATAATCATTGTTCCAAATCATGTTCTTCCGCTAATATTGTACCTTTTCGGTTACTTCGCAGCTACTATCGGAGTATTATGAAAATAATCGCGTACAATCATTTATTGGAAAGCATCAATCTTCATCAAGAAAGTTTTTGCTGTGTAAAGTTGTTTTTATTACTTGTCTGTCTAATATTCCCAAGGAAGATAAACTACTTCTTTAGTAAACTTCAAGCTACTGTTGCTTTCTAACGGAAGGAGTTATGCGCTAACAGGAAATGCGGAATATGGATAATAAGAAAGCAATGATGATAACTAAAGAACCCAACAGGAAAATACCTACACTTAAAAAGAAAGACTTCACTTGGGTTGGTGTGCAAAAACATGAAATTAGCCTTCGGTACAACAGCAAAACATTATTAATGCCAGGCTGCCACATCAAACAGGTGGCCCACTTTGATTATATAGTACAAAATGTTTCTTCCTTATTAATCCATACTATCTTAATTAAGTGCTACCGGGAGTAAACGGGAAATTAAACTTATTATTATTAGCATGATGATGGTACTACCTTATGTTGTAGCTTTTTTGTTATTTCATTTTACTTGTTATACAGCAAACAGTTTAAAATCAGAATTGTTTACTACTTAAAAATGCAAAAACTATAAGTATAAAATGGGAAACCAAATAGTTATCGAGTAAGGAAAATATAAGTCAGCCAAGAGGAAAGTTAGCTAACACGGCAAAAATTCTATATGTATTATAAAAATGGTGTTATAGTCAATATAGTGAAGTAATAGAGATTACGGCTTACGTCAGTATTGTAGTAAGTAATGTTAAAGTTTGTTACAAAAAAGGAAAAGGAAGAAAAAATCATGAAGTGTATCATAAAATAAAATCCGAGCGCTTGATCTAATGTCGAAGGCTAGAAAAAATATAGAGTTGAGGTTGCGTTGTTGTAAAATGAATTCCGTTGCCCTTATTCACTGCTCCACATAATGAGAGAAAGCAGGAACAGAGGTAAATCTAGTGCTGACTGCCGGCTGGAATCATGCTCGTTTGTTCTAAGCCTATCCATTTATGTTTAATTCAACAGAACATATTTCAGAAATGTGAAAAGATGGATGATGTTGTAGGGATGATGATATTAGAGGAATTAATGGAATATAAAAATGATATATGATAAATTCCACAAAAGTTAACCAAGTGGATATTAAAAATGTACTGCTTAGCTTTTTAGTAGAAAGGGCTCAAGAAATTATTAACAATAAACACAAAGTAAGTGGGTATCTATTTACTTATAACTTACATGAATAAGGGAATAGCTCAGGCCAGACACGACATAGGGGAGAGCTTAATGAAAGACTAACGAGAACATATTTTGTGCAATTTATGAGTGAAAAAAAGATTATGATATGTTGATAGAGATAGGGTGCTCCATCTTATTTCATTTTTTGTATGACACTTCTAAAAGGCATTGCTTGTTTCGAATATTTCAGTAAACTTCTTCATGCCTGGCTCATTTCTAGACATTTAAAAATTATTATTCTCCTTATTTCCACTTTGTGCTGTAATAAAAAGAATTAAAAAAGGCAACGGAAAGCTGGATAACTGAACTAGGGAGACCAAATGAAAGAAACACAAGAGAAAAAATGACCGATGAAGTGGCTCATTAAATGAAGATAGGAAAGGCATAATAATGGCCTTGTTCATGTTCCTTTCTTCACATGTCTTGTTAAATATACGGAAATATTTTCAATAGCTGTTCCAAAGCAACACAGTTCTCTCTAGCACCACTACTCAAATTGAAAATGGTGCCATAAACAACTTGCTTCACACTGCCTTAAAACATTAACAATCCTTAAAGACTTGTCTAAACGGAAGATTTAATTCGTTTTTTTTTTCTGAAATAAGAAACGAAAATATTGACTACTAAATAAGCACTAATGACTAACAGTAGAAGCTGCCAAGCTGCAAATTTCCACATAGTGGAAAGTAATGATGTATAATGGCAATAATACCATAATACAAATACTGAACGACAGTACTTAGCAAAAATAATAGATTCTGGTTCCATTTGTAAAGTCACACAAATGGCGAGAAAGTTTGCAAAATGGTAAAAGCTGGTTGGTCTTTAAATGTACATAAATTGAAAAGTTTTGCAGTCACACAAAAACCACCATCATTATCTTTGCTTCTATCACACAAAGTACAAATGACCTAGATAGGTAAAGTATACAACTAGAAGTAAAAGTACTTTGCAAAATAAATTGCCATTATCATCTATATCAGTCTTTAAGTAAAAGTTTGTTTCTTTCCTTCTTCCCCTTTGGTGTAAAGTGTAAACATTATGAAGCGTGGTAAAAATATCGTGGGAATGATGTAATGTGCCAACAACGATAAATATACAAAAGTATTTCTGAATTTCCATTATCTCCCTTCTGGCTTTTCCGTCCTCGTTCCCACAGTACTCGCACTTTTACGCTTCTTTGCTTCCTTTTATATCCATCACAAGACATTCTTTAGATTATAGCTCCGAACAGCAGTTAACCCAACTTTTTTCTGTAAGTGACCTCCGACTGTTTTCAATTCTGAAGGAGAAAAAGTAAAAACATTCTCCAAAAACGAATTTTGATCATTTTTATTCATAAGTAACGTGAAGATAAAATCCAAAGAAAGAAGCTTTTGAATTACTTAAGAATTTCTAATACTCGTTGAGAGTTTTTTCTGTTGACTTTACTGGGAGTTTATTACAAATAAGATATACACAATGTTCGGGAAAAATTTCCTATTGCGTATATATGAATATCTTACTTTCCAGATCTCACAAATAAACAAACTTTTATAAGAAAGTACATTTTAAAATACTTGATTTTAATGAGCAAAAAATCGATAAACCCCATTAAGTAAGAAATTAAACCTTCCACAAGCATATACTTATATCCAGAACTATAGAAGTAAAGACCTTCAACCCTGCAGCAGGAAATCAGGTAACTAAAACTTTGTGAGCACAATATATATGTACGCAAACAAATCCCTCGACGAATGCAACGACCACATTCATATTATGTTAATACGGTTTTCTCTCTCTACCAGAAAACTGCAAATGAACCTAAAGTACTTAGTAAAATTTACAACCTTTGCGTTTTGCTCTAAACCCTTTTCCATCTCAAAAAGCACTCGAAAACCAAAACTCGTTAAGCTGCAGATGTCGCATTATTTTTTCTATATTTTGTTGTTGGTCTAGTTTATGTCCTAAACAAAAATCCTGCTCAATTTTTGCTGTAAAGCTTGATGCAAAGGAAAAGCCAAAACAAAGAGTGGTAAGGGAGGAATTTTCCTTTTTTGCTTATGGAAAATAATTGAACACACCGTCAAATTGTTAAGTAAAAAGTTATATTCGCTCAAAAATAGATGCTTTTACCCACTTAATACGAACGGTGAAAATAATACGGAAGGGAATTCGGTGGGGATAAGTCAAAAATGCTGGAGAAATGCTAACTACTTATATTTTGCCCTGCTCTCATATAATAAACATGTTTCCTTACGTTAAACATTTTTTCCACGTTTGTGACTTAAACCTTTACTTCATTTTCCATCATATTAAATCACCACACTGGCATAACACCTCTACCTAACTTGCCATCCGTCTAAAAAGTTTCTTTGAAATTTCTTTTGACTACCACCACCTACCTAATTTTTCATACTTCTGTCTTCCCACGGCTAAACTTAAAAAACAAGAAGCCATGTTGGTCTTTTCCTAACTTCACGATGAAAAGAGAAAGTTAGCAGATCACAACAGCAAGGCTTCTCATTCACTCATCTTTCCTAGCAAAGTTTTTTCGGGTGACAGACGGAGAGAATCAGGGTAGCAGAAGCTTTGCACGTAGCAACTATTATGTAGCATGCTATGCATATATCGTAAAAAAGAAAGGACATGAGATCAAAATGAATAAGAAAAGAATAGCGAAGAAGTGATGGTAAGGAAGGAAGGAGACGAAGAATAAGAAAAAAAAGAGAAAAACAAAAGTTGTAGATGGTGACGGTGTGATGCATATGGTGGCAATAAAAAAGTTGGTACAAGGGAAAAAAAAGTTTTCTCTACTGCCTGTTGGAACACAATCCAAAGAAATTTCACATCGTACTTTCCTCTGCGAGAGAAGGAGAGCATGACACGACAACGCCGTTCAAGGCAAACTGTTCATCAGTGAGTCACTGTTTGGCTGAGGTTAAGACCATCTCTGCTGTTCTCTCTGCCTGCGTTGTCGTACGATGATGGTGGTCTTTCTTTTTGTTCAGCAGAAGAGAAGACCCGCTTTCCCTGATATTATGCCCCTGTATTTCAGTATCTGAGAGTTGGTTGAACCATACTATGCCTGGAATCCGCATCACACTCCATGTGCGTGCGAAAGAGAAGATGTGAGAATATTGCTACCTCACTTAACTCCGAGTGAATTGTAGGAGTAAAATTGGGTGTACAATTTTTGCGTCAAGTTGCATCGCATGGCTGTTATTGAGAAGTGAAAAACTGTGTATAAAAAGGAGAAAGTGAAAGAGAGAAAGGGAGTTAGCGAAGAGCAAAAAGTAATCGATGAAGAGGAGTCTGTATATTAAATGCAATTCTCACTCTTCTTTCACTCTCAATTTTGTACGGTTTCTCCTTCTTCTTGTCTTCACTTTTACAATCTGAAAGTTGAAATTGAGCTTGAACAGCAATTGCTCCTGCTGTATTATTTGATGACATGTCTTCCTTCAGCCACTACGCAAAATGGCTAAAAGGAAAAATATCGTATCAAAAAAGTAAAAAGACGGAGAATTGCTAAACTTTTTATTTTGTATTTTGCGTCAATTTATTATTAAGAATAGTTTGAACATATACGTAGGTATATATAGATAAAAGTTTACATACAGCGATGAATGTACGCAAATAAAAAAGGAAAAAGGATTCCGCAAATTAGACACATTTCTATGCATGTGAACTTGTTATTCAACTTGGTAAAAGCATGAAAATATGGCAAATAAAATTTTGATTGTGTAACAAAGGTAATTTAGACGAAGAATATATATTTGCCCAGAAACACTTTTAACAAAAAAGCAAGTTTTTAAATTGTTATTAAAGAGTGACGTGAATAAAGTTGAAGTTAGAAGCCTCCAGGGTTCCAGCCCATTTTAGAATGATGTGGAGTTTACTACTCCCAAATCTAGCAAATTTTTTGGCAAGTTGACACGGTAATTTTTATTCTGAAAGTCTGCAACTTTTATTTAAATTTTTCATAACCACTACCACTCCCTTTCATTTCGTGACCGAATGAAAAAGCTGACTACCAGGAGATCCCCTTCCCCTTTGCTCTGAATGTATGCTTTGCTAGAAATAGAAAAAGTTGTCAGGTTTTACTTCTTGTTCAAATGACCCACAAACTCATTTTTTCATGCAAAGAAAAAATCAGAAACATGTTAAACTAAACCATACGTTTACATGCAAAAGCTGACTCGGCACGGTAGGAAAGAAACTTTTCCTCTAACTGCTTTCATAACCATTCCACACATGCCACAAAGAAGAGTGATAGCGATGATGCAACTTATTTAACTTCGTCTACAGTCAGACAGTCATAAGAAGAAAAAAATAAGGAACATTAAGCACCCAAACATATAACCTACTTGAACTTTTTTCAAATACCTGCTACAATAATATACAATACTTCTTCAGAAACAAATATTTTTATTTTTATCTTTTCTACTTTGAATTTTCTAAGGAAAATCTAATAAGCATTAGAAAGAGCCACGGAAAGGACAAAGTTGGATTTTATTTATTGAATATGACGACTGTTGGGAAAAGTAGTGCAACTTAAATGAAATAGAAAGCATGAAGAAAGTAAACAATCGATGAGTAAACATTGTGCAATTGAAATAAATATAAAGACAAAGGAGAAGCTTTCAAATGCACAAATACGTTCACAAATAAAAGAAATCTGTACTGTCTACTATTTGTATTCTTGTGTCAGCCTACACACAAACTCAAATGTAAAAATCGATTTCTCAAAAAGGAAGTAGTATAGGGCTCTCCAGAATAAAAGCCAGTAGAAGGTAAAAAATGTGCGACACATGCACTTACTTATATCGACTGGTGTCATGCTGGCCTAAAGTTTTTTGCTGCAATTGTTCCTTTCACAATGGAAAATTGTATACAATAAGAGCAAGGTTTCGTGCGCTTTCCCCATTTCCCGTTTTGCTATCTACGTAGGAGGTATCATCTTCATTGTAGCCTGGAAAGTGATGTAATAACGTTCATTCGTCTTTAGTGAAACTGGTCGTCCTAAACTATGTTTTGAATAATGTGTTGTCTCCAAAAGGAATAAGGACAAAGGAATTTAAGAAATAATTACGGTATACAAAAAGGAAAACACAAAAAACGTAGCCATTTGTGAAGTAAGTAAAATATAAGGTACTTTGAAGAAAGCATTATTTATTTTCCATTGTGAGTTTGCTGCCACAACTAACAAAAGGAACCGTCATATTATGGCTTCTGGTGGAAATAATGGTCGATCAAGTTACAGTTTTGTCAATTCCCTATTTTCTAAAAGTTAAATCTCGTTTGCTCAAATCTTAAAAGTAAAAAAAATATATCCACTTTATCAATATTTTGTGTAGATATTACGTATTATTTTCGTGTAAACCTTTCAAAATTGAAAATTTCTTGTTTTAATTTCAGATTGAAGTAAACTTTACCAACTATAATGTTGAATGAAAAACATGAAATGATAAGAATTTAAGAATATTATTGTGGCTACAGGGCTATATATTTTATGGCAAAATTTGTTGAACTTTCTTTCTTTTATTCTTTGCGGACTACTTTTTGTATTAAGACTGTTCATAATTTACGATACATCTCATAAGAATTCAAATTTTGAATGTTATTTACATTCACATTTATGTTTATACTCTTATGCTTGTAATGAAAATATAAAAAATTACACAAACTCGAGTTTTATTTGCATTCCGTTTATTTCATGTTTCCGGTACGGATAAATAGCTGAAATCATGTCGAAAGAACAAATAAAATGAACCAGCATTTTAAAGACTTTACTGTTTCAAAATTAGAAATAAAAAATGGTTGTATGTTCCGCAAGTTATAAAATAAAATTACATGCAATACAGGAATTGAAATGTAAATTTCAAGGAGGCTTGAAACACACGGGATAATCATTTCCTTGTTGGTACAATCCTTGATTGCGTGGATTTGCTTTTTATTAGGGAGATGAAGTAGTTTTTAGGTGTATAAAAAAATTACTTAGCAAACAAACGTAACTTTTCAACGAGGTACAGCTTACCTTCTACTTCAATTTTTTTCTTCATCCCCTGTTGAATACAAGCGTAATTTACTATTTTTTTTGTTGGGTTGAGTTGAGGAATGAAGTAGATTTACCGGATATGACACAAAAGTAATTTTAAACAAGAAATGTCGGGAATGAGCCTATGGCAAAATTCATTGTGCAAAAAAAAACCTGCTAAATTTGGATAGGAAAAATATAGACAACTAAGGAAATAGAAAGGAAACTAATTCTAAACCCCCTTTCGATTCCAGCCTTATTACCTTATATATACTATACATGTATGTAAACCAAATTGGTTGCACTCTACAACCAATTGAAAACAATACTACATATTTCTATTTAACTAGCCATCGATTAAAATGTTTATTTGATAGAATTTTTAATATCTAATGATAATTTTATTTCAATCGACTGCACTCGGAACATATGCAAATAAAATAACAACACCTAACAAGAATATAAATATTGTTTCACATTACCGTAAATTGCAAGTGAAAACACTCCAATTCAAACTAATTTACAAAATGATAACCTAATCCGAGCGTATAACTACAAAATACAAGTGTTACCATAAACAAAATTATTTATATCATTTTACAAAAGTCCAGAACTTTCTGTTTGAATGCAATAATTATAAGTTTACAGGTCAAATTTTATGAGAAGAATTGCAAAACTTTTCCCATATTTGAAGAATATTGTCATTCATTATGCATTTACTTTCACCTCCAGTGTTTGGACTCAAATCTGAAAAACAAGACATAATACATATTACATGCTCCCCTTGTGAATAGTTCGACGACCTTATTTTAATTTTTTATATTTATTATTATGGATTAGGAAAAGTTTTTTTTCTTACATGTTACACCAGGCATTTGCTATTACCCACAAGGGGAGAAATAAATACTATGCATGTGTACTTAGCCACTGTCATCAAAGGTTATTTTGTCCACAATTTGACATCAATTTTAACTTCATTCGTAACTAGCGATATATTATAAAAAATAAAGTCACAAAATAAACTATTATAAGTTTACAGGTCAAATTTTATGAGAAGAATTGCAAAACTTTTCCCATATTTGAAGAATATTGTCATTCATTATGCATTTACTTTCACCTCCAGTGTTTGGACTCAAATCTGAAAAATAAATACTATGCATGTGTACTTAGTCACTGTCATCAAAGGTTATTTTGTCCACAATTTGACATCAATTTTAACTTCATTCGTAACTAGCGATATATTATAAAAAATAAAGTCACAAAATAAACTACAGCAAGAGGATGCGCAGGAACTACACCCACAATGTGTATAAAAGTACAACCTAAAATAGGTCAAAACAGCTCTATTACTTTTACAATATCCGATCCTCAAAGTATATCACACAAATAAATTAGTTTATTTTACAATGATCACTTTTAAACAATACATTCCTTTACGTTTATTAGGACTACAATAGCGTCATGTCTTTAATCGTCAGCTTTACATGAAATCTAGGCAAAACAAGTAGGTATATCATTATGTATATGATTAGAGTATGGTTATCGGTTGTATCTGGTTTAGACGATTGTTGACCTGTTTTTCTTTACCAGCATCTTTATAAGGAGAAATGGTGGCTATGGCAGACGTAAAGTGTTTCCATGAAGTGAAATCAAGAGCAGAGAAAAGAGAAAATAAATTGGTGGAGCGGAGCAGATGAGTCAAAGAAGGTTTGGGTGGGTGATGGTGGCAAGGAAGAGAATATCGTTGTACTTTATTATTATTACAACTACACAGTTGCTTTCTAGCTGTACAAAGTTTTATGGTGGTGGGAATAGTGCTGGTTAGGGAAAAACCGCATCCCATCATAATCATCAAGGAAAATCCTGAATGACATTGACACAGCCACGAACAATCCATGAAACTTTGTTGTTCCCCTTTCAAACGTGTATATAAGCATTACACTTCCTCCTCGACCAATTCATCTGTTTCAAGTTTAAGCGCTCCCTAGCTAGAAAATGAATCTGTCTTGTTTATGTCACAGAGAAAATTCCTTTTCTCGTAATAATAATGGTGTATACATAGCACAACAATAACAATCAACTATGAAAGTAAGCCCAAAACTTCTGTTCCTCTATACTAAACGAATAAATATATTGATACTTGCATAGCTTAGCTGTATAAGAAATGAAATGAAGTATAGAAGGAAAAGAAAATATTTGTGTTACTGATTAGGGCGAAGCAGTCAACTTATTAAATTGACTTATCAAGGATTACGTAACACATTTCCTCAAAAATTGGAATTGAGATGTAGCTCATGCCTATAATCATGTTCACCAAAGTCTTTTTACAAATAACTATGATGCCATTGACACTTTACCGCATTCTGTATTCAGTTTGAGTTTTCTTCAGTCGTTTCTCGT
>JAANSO010003226.1:0-11856 GCA_036507315.1 Lepidocyrtus fimetarius | reverse complement strand
TTAAATTACAGTTTAAAATTTGCAGAAATGGATGTAGTACATTTTATTCTCAAATATCTCAAATATTTACTATTATTTCTTTCACTTTATATGAAGAATAATCCAGTCGTAACTGTGACTAGCAAATATTTAATTGAGGTAAAACTAAATGAACTAAAAAGCAAAATAATTTAAAAGCAAATGCTTGGATTTGTTAAAACTTAAAGGAAAACTACCATTTTGTTTTACCCGAGGTGACTGTGAGGTAACAGTTACAATAATTGCAAAGAATTCTTATGTACTATATTGTTTAGCATTTTTTCTCCATTACGATTAAAAAACTCGCTTTTCCTTCTGAAAGACTTTAAATTTTATGCAATTTAGTTAGCATATTTAAGCAATACAATTATTCTTTTGACTTAACCCGCGACAGTTTGTAAAGATAAACGAAAATGTGGATGACATGGGGCCATAACTTATGTAGATCTAATGCACGATCTACACGCAGCTCACCCACCATTAGTTTCACCACCACTAACTCTCCTCCAGCTTAAAATCATTCTATTCTTTTTAACTTTGCTCATCAAATGACCACAATCTGAGAACCTATCCTACTTTTGTGCGACAACGAAAAGTGCTGCTGGTTACTAATAGTATAATAATGAATGGAGACTTAGCAAGTAGTGACAAAGAAGTATCCCATCGTCAGTATATTTATGAGTAGCCTTTGCTCATTTGCATTTCTTTTTCTTTCAATCTATCTTGTTACAAAATGTAGTAATGACAAGAGTCAAACAAGCAGTTTTTTATTTGCCAAGTGTAATTTTTGAATCTTCGAATTATTTTAATTTAATGCACTTGTCAAGATACGCATTAAGCAAATATCATTAAAACAAAGTGAAAATAAATCGACAGAACAATACAACGTAGATTCAACAACTGTTGTTTCTCACAATGTGCTATTAATGTTCATTAAAACGCTGACTAATTTTGTATTTTGCTTTTAATGAAAAGAATTTCATAAATCGAATTTAAACAAAATATATTTACAGTACATTTGACAATCCCATTTTTTACCAGGGATTTGTATAATAACTGGAGTTTATTATTTGGTAATTACTTCTAAAATTATCCCAGTATGGCCGTAATTTTTAAACTTAAAATATGCAACCAAAAAGGTTTGTATCAAAAGAAGCACTATCAACAGCAAATCTTACATACTTTCATCATAAAATCATTTCCTTTTTCTGTAAAAGCTTTGCGTGGAATTTGCTAAAACTTTTCCTCCGTAGTTTCCAATTAAGAACAAGCTTAAACTATCATAATCTGTACTAGAGGATTAAAAAACTTATTCTAAATATTTACATTGTCTTATTTAGTCTTTACATGGAGGGAGGTAGAATAATTGATTTTCTTTGCTACTTATTTTATTTTCCAATCTCCCCTTCCAACTCGAACAAACAAAGGGAGCCTAATTGAATCCAAAAATTGTAATCCCTAAGGATTACTTGCTTTGTCTAATGGAATACCCACGTAGTATAAATGCAACCACAGAATATAAAATGATCCCAGGATAAATTGACAATTTTTAGAGAGAACAAATGCAGTAGCACGAACAAACCCAAATGTTTTCTTTCCATTTTCCCAATAAAACTGTAAATGTCAAAGACACTGATACAATGTAAGCAGTAGAAGAATAATCATTGTTGGAAGAAACACCAGAGTGGAACTAACAATTTTGGTTTAAATGTCAAAATAGCTTTCTTTTCTACAGCTTACCTCTACCAACTTTATTCTTTTTTCTTTTCTTGATAAACATTTCCATTCAAACTTTTCCCCTTAAGTCAACAAAGAAAATGCAATACCCGGGTTTTCTTAATTTATTAAAAGAAACTACAACCTATGATGCTCTGTGGTCTGTATTGCTAAGGTTCCTTTGACAGGGAAAGCTCCAAATCTGGATTTATAAACGATTCGATGGCACTGAACCGTGCTATATTGAAATCTCTGCGGACGTCGTCCTTGTAAACTTAGAAGACTTTCCTTGTTCTTCTAAACCTCTTTTAAATTGTTTCTAGATGTCGGCAACGAGGAAAAATGCTTTTCATGTTTTTAAATTGACATGTTTCTGAACTTTTAGGAATTTTGGAAAGTTGTTTGGTCTCAACAGGTCGCTTTATTTTTTGCACAAATTATCTATATTCAAGAACACCATATTATGATGTTAACAATTTTTCAAAATACAACCAATGCATGTCCAGTTAATTCTATTTTAATTCAATATTTTTGATTTATGACAGATTATATAAGAATGTAATATTCTGATCTGATTGATTGAGCATTGTGAATATTTATGACTAAATAATAAAAATTAAAGGCTGCAAAACTGGTGATATTTTATACTAAAAATGAAAGTAAAACAGCTTCTCAACTTTTAGCCATCTATCCTGTGGCCAATGAAACTTTCAGTATGTAAAAATCCAGGATGAAATTCAAGCTCATCGTCAGTTTTTCCTTTTATAAAATGTATAATATAAACTGGGTTTATATAGTATGAACAGTAGTGTAGTTTCTTGGATGTAACTCTACTCTCGCAACTGAAATGGATAGCTACGTTACTTGAACGGAGAGAAGAGTACTTTGTATAAGTTATACGTATGAATACGGCAACTTGAAATGGAGAAAGTGCTACAAGCAGTATTCTTAAAATTATCAATGAAACTTTTCCTCCGCTCCTACAGAGAACGCTTTAGTCTTCCAAAGCAAAAAACGACAATGGAGATGTTGGTTTTTTGATAAACTTGCATGAACGTCATTCAATGGCAAAGAATGATAAAACTTTTAGGGATTTTATAAGCTCTTATATTAAGTCTTGCATGATATAATACCAATGCCTCAAAATAAATACTGACTTGAATGTGATTCGGTTCATTAAATGATTCAATTTAGAAATGCTTTTTCTGTAAAATATCACTTTAATAAATATAATGACTTGTTAAATTACTATAAAGGCAAACTATGCAGTATAAACTAAAAGTCGGATAAAATTGGGTGGTAAAAACATTGTATGGTGAAGTACAAAATTCTCTACAGAAAACAAATCACGAATTAAAGACTGTCTGACCATCTTGAATACAAAAATTCTGTTTGAGTTTTTCAACCCACATTTTTGGTGCTATTGCTCGAGGCTGGTTTTAAGCTGTTGGCACTTTACAACCGCCCTTTCACCTATTCTTCTCCCTCTTTTTGAGCAAAGCAAAAATCCTCTTTTTTGTATCATCCTCGTTCTTAACGCAAAAATAAATATCAGGAAAAGTTTAACTGTGCCTTTATAAGTTTATTAAACGTAGAGATAGGACTTTTGATAATGTAAATTAAAAATCACAGCCAATTTATTGTTTCCTGAATATTCATTTGGCAGTTAATAATTCGTTTTTTAAAAAAATCCTGTTCCTACACTTGCACTCACACGATCCATAAAACAATGCGTTTTTGCTTTTAAAACATTATAATCCTTTAATATTACTTTTATTACTCCAGAAATTGTATAACCAATTCATTGTAATAATCAAAATATTATGATTACTGCAATAACATCAATCACTGTAAATCTATTTTAATATCCCATTTACCTAATCAAATTTAGTTTGATTGGTCATTTACTTGGCAATATTCAACACTTCACTGTATAAATCTTATCAGCAACACGATCATCAATTCCATCTTATCACCATCATTATTATTATATTGCTATTACTACTCCTTTTCTCATCTGCACTCCATTATTGCTCTCTTTCCTCATAAACTTTTGTTTTTGCTAAAGTGAATGGAAGATCAGGTATATAATATCACAACTATAACATTACAATTCCTCTCATTTACAAACTAATTTATTTCTTTTGAAATGCCCCCATAAACTATCATTTTACAAGGATATTATTATTCTTTCATTATTATTTTTCTGTAAACAATCTTTATATTTTGTTTTTATGAATATTATAAATTTTCTAAACTCATTTCATAAAAAATACAGACATGGTATATAATATATAACTCTTACCTGAGGGCTAAAACAGAGCAAGAAAAAGAACACATAAAAATGCATTTTATAAGCTTAATAATGTATTTAATAAAAGAGTTAAACATTTTGTATTTGAAGTGAAATGGCTAGACACGTCTTCTTTTTCCACCTCCCTGCTATTATCTACTATTTTATACTGCTCTGGTTACAAAATAAATAAACAGATAAAAAAGCAAAAGACGAAAGAAAGTATATAAAAACAGGTCTGGGTTTGAGTCTGCAAAAGCGAGTGGTTGGACGACTTGGATTTTACATTTGAAGTACGCAAAAGAGCAAGTTTTGCTATGTATGTAATAATGAAGTGCCACTATTACCATCACGCTTTAATATTGAGAAGAGGGGAAAGAAAGTGAGAGACTAAAACGAAGATAAAATTATTATGATTATTATAACTATTATTGGGGCAATGAAAGGTCATAAAAACTTTGATAAAAATGAGCAACCGTCTTCCTAATGGGTTTAGTAGAGAGGGAAATTGACGACGCAGATAACGATTGATTGAATGTATGAGTGAGGACTATTAGTATGGTCAAGTTTAGCTTTTTTTAAAATTCTGTAGATAAAGTATTAATATTTTAGGATAACCCGCGGCCAATGCAAAAAATATTTGAATTTATTTTTCATTACTGGCTCAGCTTTCTTATTAATCTGCTGCTACAAATCACACGACTTAAGGCAGCAGTGAGAAATGTATACCTTTGAGCATGCACTAGTTTGTCACTAAAATATATCTCGTTCCAATTCGTGCAAGGGAACCAATAACCTTAAATGCACCTTAAGCCGTCAAACCCAATATAGCAGAATTATAGGTGTTTTCGTTTGAAAAGAGCCGCTTTTAAAATTCTCAACAAATAATTATTCTTCGACGTACGTAGCATAGCTATAGAAAATGCCTAAAAGAATGCTATAACTTCGCGAACATTGTTTGGGACAGACAGTGTGCCGCTTGAGAGCTATACTTAATACATTTGAACCCATTTTCAGTAAACTGTGCAAAGTAGAAACGATCAAGCTAGTCTAGCTAGTTATTACAAGGAAACCTGTTTAAAGCATTTAAATACTTGGATAAAGATTATCAACAAGCTTTTAAAAATAATGTCAATCGAATAACTTAATTAGTTATTATTTATTTACAAAATTACATCAAGTTATGCATTAACATTTTTAATTCAAAACTAGTTCCTAGACATGTTCCTACTCATTAATATTTTATATTTGACCCATTATTAATTCAAAAAGACGGTAACATAATAGCTCATTATAATTTTTTCCATTCTTTTTGTACAGTTGCGTATGCAGTGTACCTTTATAACCACATCACCCATTCGTCTGTAACTTTTATATCCCAAAATAGTATTCATTTTATTACTTGACTTGTGTGCATAAAGGTCGTGTTTACAGCAGCGTGTAAAAGTGTGATAATCAAGAAGAAGTGCAAGTTTAAGCGGCAAGACTTTTAACTGCATTTTCATTGCTCTTTATCAATCCATAATCTTTAAGTATGCTACTTATCATCAAACACAGAAACCACAAAGCCAAATACATTAAACAGAGAGTTGGAATAAGTTATGCCCGGTTTTTTTAAAGAAGTGAACTATCATAAACGTGTAAATGTTCATATTATTATTCGTATAATGTTTTTTGTTTTCTCTGTTGAAATTAGCTGTAGGACAAAGTAAAATACACATAATAGCACGTAAACATCCTTCAAATAATATAAATAGATATTTAAGATGTAAAAATTACATGCAGTTATAATTTGACATTACATTTTTTAAAAACTCTTGTCCTGCAAAATAATATGGTTTACGAGAACTAGAAAAATGAGCAAAGTTACAAATCGTGGCTTTGAATTAAAGATGGTAAAAATTTTCTCTTTTTTCGTAGCCAATTCAATTTGAAAATTGACATCATTTCATCGAATATCATTCAGGTTGTTGGAATGAATCATTGCATTCCCCAAGGATTTTCTTTTCTTTTTTGAAGATCAAAGTATAGAACAATTCTCGCACATTCTTAAAGAACAATTGCCCCAAAGCATTCAGCAATATTTTACCTGTACATAAAATCTGAAAAATGCTTTGAATATGAGTCAAGCTAATACATATGCTGCATATTTTTTCAAATAAAAATTTTATTTCAGCTGACACTACATATACAGGGAAGAAAGGCAAGGGCAATCTTTCTATATTTTCTCTATTCACACAATCAAAATTGATGATGTTACTCCACCTGCAACATACGATTCGATGCGTAAGAATTGTATCACACAAAAGTATAATCATGATCTCATTATTATTATATCCGTACCATGTCTTTATTCTCTTGCATATAAATATCATTTGACTTACATTTTAATACAATTGTACAACGTAGCTCATATTGTGTGGATTATAACAAAACGTGTTTGTTTAGGAGTAAAATACGTACCTGTACAGTGTGTAGCTTTACAGAAATGTATTTGTATTATGAAATTGGATAGTAAAAATATTCAAAGCTTTTTATCTTTTTTAATATTAATACAATAGAAAGAAACTTTTATCCAATCCTGCGGGCAGGACAGTATACTTTGCGTTCCTTCGTCTTTTCCCATCTTATGGCGTTTACATTGAGACAGTGCCATAATCTTATCTTTATCAGTTTTATATAAATTTATATAAAACATAAACGCATTTTACAAATAGATATTGGGGCTTATTTTTAAGAAAACTAATCATGAGTAACAATAGCCGTTTCCTCTATTCTTCGTATATTCCCTTCTGTTGAGTAAGATGCAATATTTTACATGTGAATGGATAGCAGAAGATGTAGTTGGCAAGAAAATCATCTACAAGACTACAATAAAAATATTTTATAAAATGTAAAATGTATCTTTGAGTGGAATATGTAAGGGAGAGACATTAGTGAAGTAAAATAATCCTTTCTAAAATCCTTATTTTCGGTTTCTTCAACCCACTCAGTCCCAGTCTTCAAAAGTGGCGACAGAGACCAAGAACTAATTTGTTAAACGGTTTGAATTTTCTACTTTAAATTCAGAGGACTAGTATTGTCTGGCATTAATTTGCTAATATTGAAAAGGCAGGAAAGAATGCAATTATTTTGCAAAGTTTCAGTTTTAACTAATTTTGAGCAGAAAAAGTGAAACCAATTTTTTGTGGAGTTTTATAGACATATTGTAAAAGGCAGTATTAAATTTACAAGAGACTTTAAAGAAAGTCCTTCCAGGAATTTTCTTTGGCCACATTTTAAAAAGAATTGTTTTGTAACGAAAACGCAAGTGAAACGAATATATTAGAGCAAAAAATAAGGGACAAGCACAAAAATGAACCCTTTAACTTAACATTTTTACAATGCTGAGTCTCTGCTTTAAGAAAAAAATAAGGATACCTACGTGCGTGTGTCTGCTGTGATATGCTTTTGTAGCTATTCTTCGTCTTTTTTGTGGAACAAGCTGAGCCACCATTGCTTAATCGTAAACCCTTTTTCAGAAAGTGGGAAAAATTGAGTCATAAAAGGCATTATTTTTTGTGTTTAAGGAAGTTGAGGACAATCAAGTCATAAATATTCCGGATCAGAACTCAAAGATGCATTCTTTTCTAAATTTGATAAAAAAATCTCGAACGGAATGAGGAAGGGTTTAAAATCGAGTGACAAAAATTTTAACTTATTGATTATGACTGATTTTTAGAAGTGCAATTGGTTCACTGTTAAAGGTCGGCTGACACCTTTCAAGGTTAAAAGTACCAGGAATTTACGTAAGTAAACTTTGTTTTTTAAATTAGGGTATAATGAGCTATTACCCCATTTTTAATTTTTTAATTCTTACCATACCTAATTTGATATTTTAACTAAAATACAGGAATAATTTTTACGAATAAGATGCGTTTTTACAGGTTTTGTACTAGATCAGCATCAAAAATCACAAATTTAATTTATTTAACCCTGTAAAGGTTGAATTTAAAAAGATTTTGAGTAAAGGTTTTTATATGGGAATGATTAAATATTTTATCCATTCAACATTACTTTGTGCATTTTAACTCTAGCAATGTTTAAAATACCCCCAAAACGATCAATATTCTTATTCGTTCTTTATACAAAATTTCAAACTTCAACGAAAGTAGAGTCACGATCACGAAAAATAAAGTCGCATTCCTTTATCAAAACCATCATCAAATATGACATTTCATAGTTTTATTATCACGATTATCTGCATATTTTATATCGTGCAATGATGAATTAATCTTTTGTTGCAATATTAATAAAAGTTTCTGAATCCTTTCATTCGCATTCAAAGGGAATTTCATAACTCTACGTTTTAAAGCATTTGGTTTTGAAATTATTGAAAATGTTTGAATTCTTAAAGTAGGGTACCCATGAACAGTGCAAATAGCAAAAAGAACATTTTAAGCTGTAACTTTGTATATAAATAGGAAAGAAACATATTTGTCTATTTATGCAAGCACTTTTGTTATAAGTTTTATAAAAGGGCTCACTATACCCAAGCACCAGTCCAAATTTTAATATGTAATATTTATAAAGGGTAATGCTTGCATGGTTTCTTTTAAGCCTTAAGTCTGCAGACGATGCTGATGGAGTAAGATGGTAGGATGACGACCATGATGATGATAAAAATGGTAACGACAATGATTGAGCAAAGAAAAGCAATGGTTGCAGTGTGGTAACATCCTTTTTACTCTTGTCGTTTGCTTACAATCCATCCTCCAACCACTTTCAACAAAAACTCATATTCATATGGCTGAAGGCTACAGCACTTAACTGATTCTTGTTCCTGCTTTGCTGTGGCTACGGCTTTGAAGCTAAGCATAAAGAATGAAGAGGTTTCGGGAATAGATAATGGAGGCATATGTATGCTTAAGATGTACATAATCAGGCAGGGTAGAATTCAATAAAGCCTCCTATTGGTTCAGCAAGGGCATGATATTGCTTGAGAGCTCGGGGCCAAAAGGAGTTAGATTAGTTATAAATATACATGGTTTATAGAATAAAAAGAAAACCAGTGACGGTATGTTTTTTGCTTTAACTCTCTCCTTTTTTCCATCCTTTTCACCATATCTTTTTTACCCATGTGCGCCCGATCCACTTAACTTGAAATAATTCCTTCGTATCCAGCATACATTTTTTGTTTCAGGACAGGATCGATGCTGTTTATAAATAATTTAATCAACAAAGTAAAAACCAAGTAGAGTATAAAAAGAGACCAGTGTTGTAATCAAAACAATCAAACCACCCAATTCAAAGATTACTATTAAGACAATATAAGACATTTTTCGATGCTTGTGATTATTGATAGCGGTAAAGAATGGCGACAATGTTGATTACGTCGGCACAGGTCAAATGAAAATCTGTGACTACAAATTTTGAGTGAATAAAATCTTTTTTAATTTGCTACGTCAGCGAAATCAGTATTGTTGCTATCATTTCTATAAAGTGAAGCAAAAAAGAGGAAATTGAAAATGAAAAGCATGACTCATATTTCTTCTCGTAATGTTTCTGTAAATAATGATGGGGAAGTCGGTTGCGATGATGTAAAGGCGAAAGTGGTAAATTTATTAAAGAAAAGGGGAACGGTGCCAGTTCACTCATGTGTCAACTTTCATTTCCGTATTCACTGTCTACAACACAACAGCATCTAAGTAATAATAATATGCTACATCGTTATTGTTGAGTACTTATATGTTTTAGTTACTCATCTACAGCTCGTATAACTCTTCCTCTTACTGTTGCTTATTTAAAATTTTTAAAATGAAATTGATGAAGGAAAACATCATTTATCCAAGCTTTGAAAGAATAAGCTTGAGAATGAGCTTGAACGAAAACTAATTAATAATTGGCAATAAATTCATCTGAAATAAAGTATTAAAATACGTAGTGACTATTTTTTCATTTCCCTGTTAAATAATTGTATTTTTGTTCATAGTTTGATGCTTCCAAGGCTGATATAACTGAAAGTTCTTTTGACGATAAAAGTGTAAATATTAATTCTGCGATATGTAAATACTTCTTTAGCACGATTTGAAAAACGAAGAACTAAAAAGTGTCTGAAATAGCACTATATCGTGATCTGACTTTTATTTTACGAAAACAATCCTTGAAAAGAAAAAATGAAAATCTGGAATGGAAGCTAATTCCCTAATGCGTTTCCCATTCCCCTTTCCTTCTTCTTCTTCCCTAGAATCAGAAATTTTACTTAGTATATAGCGGAATGAACTATCCATATATAAGAAGCGATTTATAAAAATAATATATAATGAGAATAAATGTCCATTATATAGAAGAAACTATGAAGAAACAAAAAACTCTGCATTTGTGTATGTACTTGGGAATGTTAGTATGAAAAAGTGAATACATTTCGGAAAAGTTCTCCGTTTCGTCAAAATATTTTCTGGGGTTCTCTTTATCGACTCCATTCCATTCAGTTGAAATAGAAGTGAAAGGGAGTGAATAAGTAAGTAAAGTAGGGTTGGTTATTTACGTTTTTATCCTTTTCGTCATGCACTTTTCTCTTCTTCTACAAATCTAAAACCAAGCAATACTACTGCTTCAAACAAGGTTCATTTCATATTTTCTCTCACTCTCTTTCTTCTATCAAAGCTAAAAAATAGTAGAAATGTGGAATGAATGCATTATAAATATGTAAAAGGGAGAGAAAAGAAATGGATGGAGGAAAGACGGTCGTCGGGTGGTGGTAGTGGCTCTGTTATTGTAATGTTGATGTGAGGGAGAGAAATGAAAGGATGGAAACGAAACGGACATGGACACAACCGACCAAGGAGACCGACTGCTGATTCCTCTTCTTCTCCGTCAACTTCTTCTTTTTCTACTATTCCACTTGCTTTCGTTAATACAATGATGATCATCATCGTATTAGGATATGAAAAGGGAGTAAGCTCGTATCTTTATATATCCCAATAATTTCTAGTTTCGTTTGGAATGTTATCCTCTTGCTAGTAATATAAAAGAAGGCAAAGTTGTAAGAATAGAAGCAGCAACTCTGTAAGACCCAAACTCGTGTGCATTTTCTAATATTTCTATTCACTACAAAAACTACTAGAAATAGAGAGAAATACAACCACTTCTATTATTTCAGAAAAGACCTTTTCCACTCTTTTCCTTCTTTTTAACCAGCTACGGCAGCCTTTTCTTTTTTCCTTTTTAGTTTGATTTGCTTCCATTTTCCGTCAATTCTCCTTTTCCAACTATCCTCCACTCAAGGATTCTTGCCAGTTTTCAGTTTTAGTTTCAAGAGAAAGAGGATTGGTTTTGACCTTTCTGCTGCTGTTATTTTTTCTTTTGAACGTAAATAAAAAGTTATTAAAACTGGATTAGAATCAGGTGAAATAAATTTTGGACTAGTAATTTGTATTTTCATTTGCGGTGGAAAGAAAAGAGGACTGGGTGAAAGAGAATGATTATAATAATGACGTTTGTGTATTGGATTTACCATATTTATTAGGTTTGTGGTTCTGTGTTTATTTTGAAGTGTCGGATCAAGTTTCATAAGGCTTGAGCACTAAAATGTGGATAAAAATGTATGTGGCTGTAACATATTGTGAGATTGTGCGTATTATATTTAAAATGTAACGATTTACCTTGTTACACGAGTATTGAGTAAGAAATTTATTTTTTGCAATAAATAAAAATCAGTAAATAAACT
This sequence comes from Lepidocyrtus fimetarius, assembly GCA_036507315.1. Taxonomy (NCBI): domain Eukaryota; kingdom Metazoa; phylum Arthropoda; class Collembola; order Entomobryomorpha; family Entomobryidae; genus Lepidocyrtus; species Lepidocyrtus fimetarius. The sequence goes on along the minus strand of JAANSO010003226.1, from coordinate 121 downwards.
TTTTATAAATAGTTTCTTTAATTTGCTATTTTGATACTTTTTGTTTACAAGTGGCATCAGAAATTATTCTTACAAAGTTTTTATTATGTTGACTTGGTTAACCGCATTGGTGTCTAAAATG